>JXSR01S014991.1:19656-30541 GCA_000969725.1 Ophiothrix spiculata | reverse complement strand
TAACTTTGGCTGCCTGGGAGCATGACTCATTAATTCTGAAATATTTTCTGCAAGAAATTAACTGTTTGAGCGGCTTGCCGCGTTTGCGAGCGGTTTGCCGCGAAACCCTAGCGGATGGAATCCAGGGATCCTTAGGGCCCCTGGTAGGGTCCCGGGGCGGAGCCCCCGGAAGCTCTTGGGTTTTAGCTATATTTGAGGGCAAAGATCAGCATCATGAGAACCCATTTCTTTCCATTTTGTAGCATGTTGAAAAGGTTTACAAAAACATTTTAGCAATGTTATGTAGTTAAGCTGAGAACACAATCACTGTTACATGAAGAAACAACATAAATAATAGCTTTTTGGGTAAAAAGTCTTGCAAAATAACAACACATTTTATTAGAAAATACAACCACTACACCTTTTCTAAGTTTAAGTTAAGTATTTCATCCATTCTGGCAACAGATAAATTTGATTCTAATTCTTACCAACTCATTGAGTTCAACTTCAGAAGCGTGGAACAGAGACTAGATTCAGGTTTGATCACACAATCAGCACGTTGGTTTTGCAAGTCTAGTAACAGCTCGACAAAAAATTTGCACAACTGCACAATTATTTTGTTTAATAACATTTTAGTAAATAAGATACAAATTGTAGTTCATGAATTTAACTATTAAAGGGTTAAATTAACATGACTTTACTTTTTGACGCTAAAATTGATAACACCCATCGTTTTATAAATTATTCATGACATGAACATCAACTGTTCCGCTAGAAATTGCTCCACACGGGAGCAGGGGAGGCCAGACACAACAATAATAAACTACTGGTATTGATATTGTGTTAGATATTGTTACACTATTAAGTAACCATGGAAACATATCATTTTTGATGTGATTTTGTAGAAATCAGAAAATATTAATATTTTTTCCTAAGATTATTCTAATTTTTTTCTTCATTTTTTTCCCTGTTTTTTTTTTACTGCCTCATTTTTTTTTCTGCCAGACGTGATTTTTTTCTGGGAGCGGCGCTCCCATACTCCCGTGGATTTCGAAGCCCTGGATCATGTGCACTAATGGGATTATAAAACACATTATGCACCTAAGTGTTAAGGTATATACCTTAAAATGAATAAATACTGGGGATTTATAATAGTGCGCTATGCCTCCCAGATTTTTAATACCACTCGGCCTCTGCACACTTTACAGGTGTTCGCTGACCACTGTGGCCCAAGTAAGCTCCAAAGTTCCACACCAAGCATCATTTCAGGTTCTGCCGCAACCTCAAGGGGCGCTGAACCTTGATCAGCCCACATATGCACCATCGCTGCCCGGATCAGCTCTCCGAGTTTCGTACGGGTTTCCACGAGACAATTAGCAGTTAGTTCCTTGTCCAAGGGAATTTCAAGCACTTTTCGAAATGGCGGGTTACATATGTTAAAAACGAATACAATTTGATGGCGAAATAAAGCCTGTATGATTGCACACTATCTAGTATAGATAGGCAGCAGCAGCTCTGCTCGGCTGTCTCGTTAATTGTCCGCTGTTTGTAATGTGTACGACCGCTCTATGACGCAGCTATTTAAGGCCAGATAGCTCAATGTAAAGAGCACTTGACCAGCACACAAGAGACCCGGAGTTCAAGTCCCCCGTTGCCAGGATTTTGTCTATGATACATGTATGATATCTTTGCTTGAACGGGTTGTTTGTGATTTTTATAGGGGAGGGTGGGGCAAGTTGGCCCTCGGGGCGGGTTGGGCCACCTTGTGTTTCTGCTCACGTGACCTTGGGAGAAATATGTAACTGGTGATTTTTGGTTATGCATAAAGCATCAAATTTACCATAAAATTTTCAAGACAGAGCTCAGCTCTTTGTGTGAGTTATCAATAAAACGAGTTTTTGAGTTACCTTAGTAATCTTTTTGAGCAAAAGTAATTTTGTACTAGTGTAAAAGTATTACTTCGCTGGATCAAGTTATTATTATTGATTACGAGGTATGGTACATGTCCAACATATCATGAGATCAATTCCTCCTTATTCTGTGTTTTGTTGGTATACCACGAGGATAAGCCAAAACTGGGACTATGGGGCGGGTTCGCCCACTACCACACGGGGTAAGTTGGCCCTATAGCGAATTTAACCTACTCAGACTCGAGCACAATAATATTTATGACGTTTTAACACGATTTTAATTCTAAACAAGTAAATAGATGCGTATAACAAGACGCAAGAAGTCTTTCACAAGACTGATAGGAAATATGTGGCATATATTGCATGCAGATAACACTGTAGGTCACAACGTATCGTTTTAACTTAGATCGATATTGTATTAATCTATTATGGCATTTCATCCTAAAAGGACATTTTTGTATGCAGAACATTCCCGTGCTTCACTTCAAAAACATAATGTATGAAATGTGTCACGGTAAAATGAGTACGACTCTTTTTTTGTAAATGGGGCCAACTTGCCCCGCATGCGGGGGTTAGTTGGCCCTATTGACAACATTTTTTATTTTCTCTATTATTTAAATACGATAAACCGCAGAGTCTTAGCATTTACGCAACACATAGTTCGGGTATATATCTATCTTGTGTAAACAGGAAAATCTTCTAGACTTTATCATGTCCGATTCAGGTGCGTTTCAATGAAAAGGGGGCCAACTTGCCCCACCGTCCCCTAATTGTTATTAATGTTCTAGTATGCGATGCGCATTTCTGTTCATTTTTTTTATCTCATGTGTGATTGGTTTGGTAATTGATAAAGTATTTCTCCGATTTCCTGTCAATGAAGTTTTGCAATGTCTAAATCACGTTTCATATAATGAGATAGATAAACCAAAACGGCAGCCATTTCGGTTTGACAGTTTTCCGATAGCAACGTGTACAATCTCAACCGCTAAAATTAGCAGGTGACTTTTTTTGCTATCTTTCATCCCTTTTTGTTACATTACTAATGTATTATTGTAAACAATATTAATGAGTATCCACAATAGTGTTTGCTGATTGGAAAAAAAAATCAAAATGTGTTCTTTGATTACACACTTTATTAATTTTGGCGTTTATTTACATTAGGGAAAACTCCTTTCTGAAAAGATATGTGACCGTCCAGCCAGAACCAGCAGTAAATGCCAGCTTTTGTCATTTTCATCTTTTTAATTATTTGCAAAGACCATGCTTTAATGATTTAAATGACACCTTAATGAACTTCACACGATTTCCAGAAGTCAAGTTATGGTCCGTCAAAGTTTGTCAGGGAGTAAAACGTATAACTGAGATAAACGCGTTCCAAAGTTTAGTAAGCCCTATATTTTCTGTTGATTGTCTTAAGAATATACCAATTTATTTCACTTTTCCTATCATTTTCTTGAAATGAAACTTTGCTGGTATTTTGTAGTAATCACTAGGATTGTGAATCTGTCATAAAATCGATTACGGCAAATTATGACCTTGACATGTATTTTCACCTGTAGCGCAAAATGAAGTTTCTGGCATTTACTGCTCATACGGGCTGGAAGGTCACATATATTTCCCGGTAGTGGATCCCTTAATAAAAATCAGGGGAATATAAAAATTTGAAAAAAAAAGTGAATAAAAGTACTTGCTCTTTCGAGCCTAGTGGAAAAGTTAAAAAATAACATTGAATCAGCATGTGAAAAAATATTTACTTGGAGTGCGTCAATTTTTAAAACTCATGTGCCAATTGCGAGCTGTAAGGCTTGAAGCGGGAAAACCGATGTGACACATTTACATGTAACCAATAGATTGTTTAATTGGACTTAATACCGTGCTATATGTTTGCATTAGCATATCCCTATTTGCATTTTATGTCAGGTAAAGAAATTTCAAAAGAATATAATGAACAATTTTTTCCCTGAATATTTTCAACTTCGTAGATTCACTTTAAAAAATGTTATGCACAAAGCAGAAGTTTATGATCTCTTTCTTGATCTCTCTCTCTATTTTCTTTGACTCACTCTGTATATCTTGCATGTCAAAATGACCTTGCTGTGCGTGATTATGACTGTTTATCATAATACCATAAATATAAATACCAAATGTTGCGTATGGGATAGCTATACATGTCTTTCGCTAGACTTGCCAAGTCCTTTTTGAGTTTCCTTTTCCACCAAACTAGGCCGTCATAACATTCAGTTATTCATTCAAAACATTGAGACGCGTGCCATCATAATAGCTTAGCTAATTAATACGATTATAAAGATTGTCCTTACTGACCACAATATCACACATCTGTTGCACTTTTCACTTTTCATACTGGCGCACTCACTGCTCGCCTAGCTCGCTTCGCTTGCTGTAAACCTCCCCCGTATTGTGTTTGTAATAAACCAACGTTGGTGTAAGAGTATAGTAATACTGGTAGGCCCAATGCAGTGGAAAGTTTGTAGTGTGCGTGAGATGCAGGATGTGAAGGCAGATGTCATTGCATTTAATATTAAAGTGATATGAGAAAATGGTGATTTGAGGTATGAATCTGATAAAGGGGGAAGAGGGTGAACAAGTTATGAAAGGTTTGATCGGGCCTTCGGCCCAGAGTGACATTTTGAAAATTAAAACCATGATGATGCTCTGCTATCGCGCCTGACGGCGCTTGTGTTTTTTAAACTAAAAATGAAATAGCAACATAATTGGATTCGCACCTTCGGTGCTCGAGTTTTCGGGCCTTACGGCCCGGAAAAGCACTATATATAAAAATCAACCAATCTGGTGTTCAATTTGTAAGCGCACGATTATACTCGCAGTTGATAAAGAGTATAGCCATAATAAAGACTCAAGTTAATTCAGTGATAGTTACAACAGCCGAACGCCTTGATCAAGGCTAGTCTTTCGCATGTATGTCAAGTTGTACATCAGTCGACACTACACTTCAGTTATTAGGTAAGCCATTTTAAACTTTCCTTTTCCCTGGACAAAATTGAGTACAGAAATAGTACAACATTCCTAAGGTGCACATTTGGAACAACATTTAAGTACAATTTGAGTACATTTATAGTACCCAAATTTGTACTTTATTTGTACTAAAACTGTACTATAATTGTGTTCCAAATGTGCACCTTAGGAATGTTGTACTATTTTTGTACTCAATTTTGTCCAGGGTTCATACACTTAGCCTGTTCAAGTTTGTCGTAAGTTATCTGATTAAAGGACAAAGGATTTATAAACTAAACGTAAATGACAAAAGAAGTATCGAATTAATTTTACCGCACAAAAGAGGCATGTCAATCAAGTAGAGGATAGGCTATTGTCTTCGACGAAAGCAAGTACATCTAGAGGTTTTTAGTTTTGCTTTTTATCGTGTAAACAGAAATGGATTGTTAAGGATTGCAATTTCTCAAGTGGGGATTATCTATACTTATTGACTCCAGTGAATAGAATAAGTATAGCTCAATTCATACTCGGCCTCCAAACAAAACTTTTCCTACCAAACATTTGGTCGTGACGTAAAAATGACGAGTGACTCCAAACAAAAGAACTTCAACACCGAGTTCAGACCAAACAAAATTTCGCGCTAGATTGCACATGTTATTGAATTGCCATATACATTACATTGGACCAAATGTTTGCTACACGTGAGTCATAGTTTAAGTTCGATGGCAAATATTTGGTGACGTCATGACCAAATGTTTGGTAGGAAAAATGTTGTTTGGAGGCCGAGTATGAATTGAGCTTAAATGGGTTAATAAAATATTTTACTACGGATTACAAAATGCATTGTTATTCACGGACAGAACATTTCGAACTTGCTAAGTGCCAACTTTAGACATTGGACAATTGCAAAGTATCTTCCGCTCCGGAGGCAGATTTGAACCTTTGTGAAAAGTGACATAAACCAAAATGATAGGTTATGAAACGTGACTTATATAAACCAAAAACAAAACAAAACGTTCTTTCGCTAGATAGGCCCTATACCTTTCGTCGGAGCATTTTCTAATTCAATTACAACTATTTAATAATATATTTTTTTTAGTTTTTATATACATACCAGGTCTCCCAAAAAATGCTTACATGTAGAAAAATTATCGCTTGGAAAAACTATAGCAGTTGGAGAATTCAAACTTTGCATACTTTATGATACATATCTCTGCTAGATTTTTTCAAAATTTTATTATCACAACGGTTTTAGTTTTTGAGTTATCAACAAAGATAGATACCTATGTCAAAACCGGATTTTTAAAAAATTCAACAAAATCGTAACCATGTTCATTTGATGTAAGTTTATCCCTTGTTCAATCCCAGTTGAACTTGAAATTGACCAGGCCCAAAGTTAGGTTGCTTTGTACCATTGTGTAGGGTAGGTTTTTGTATTTCCATTGATACCAAAATCATGAAAATCTGACAAGCTGATACGTAATTATGACGTCATAAATTACTTCAGGACCGAAAATTATGTCGAAACCTGATATAGGGCAAAATGGCCACCGATTCAAAATTTTGCTATTTCTAAATGTCGATTGAACTTTTGCTAATAAATAAAGAAAATTATAATTTAAACATACTCTGTATGTTAAAGCGTCATATCGTGCAGATGCGTTTTCAAAATTTGCAGTTTAAACAGTTAAAGAATTAATGTTATACGCGGGAAGTTACCGGCGAAAATTCGAATATGCTTATGCTATTCTTCAACTTTCGCGCCACCACTTGATTGACAGGTTCAATATAAACAACTCATTCTGGAATGCATGGAATGCAGGTATCCCTAATTTACATATTAGATATACTGAAAGAGAGTTCGATTTAATAATTCATTGAAAAGTGTACCAAATTTGGTTAAAATATGAAGTCTGATTTTAGGCATTCAGTTAGAAAAAAAGATTGCACATTAAAATATTACAAAACGTGTTTGCTTATTCTTTTGTTGAATTTTAAATTAATGCGTTTCTGACATAGGCATCTACCTTTTTTGATAACTCAAAAACTTATAACGGTGTGATATTAAAATTTTACGAGTATCTAGAAGAGGGTTGTTTTATAATTTGAGCTAGGTTCTCTAACTGCTATAGTTTTTGCACACGGTCATTTTTCTACATGTAACCATTTTTTTGGGACACCTGGTACATATGTATTTATTATTATTATACAAAACGTTACAGATTGGTAAAGCCGACTCCATCATCACCATGATCGATGTATTACTTTCGAATATGAGTGCAACGAATGTGTTTCTCATCGTGGTCTCGTTACTTGCTTATGGATGGTACCGAAGCAGCAGTCGACCGCCAGGATTCCCGCCCGGGCCCGTAGCATTGCCTCTTCTTGGAAACTTTTTTCGTAAGTGTTTTTCCTTAATACTAAAACTAAAAGAAACTGACCCTGGGTATCTTCGTAAATGTTACTCCCAAAATATGGGATTGGGTAAGGAGTCAAATATTGTTAAGTCACTATATATTTTAAATTATTTTTTTAAATATTTAAAACACTAGTTTTTTCAGTGCCCGTTGCGTCAAACAATGTTAAACAGTACGAATAATAAGGTAGCATGGAGATCATGGACTCCTGAGAAATAGAAAATGCAATATTTATAATTTAAAAAAAGTAAGCACAATTTTGTGACAAACTTAAGAGTGTTTAGAAATTTAATATTGTCTTTTTTTTCAACAAATTTTCTTCTAGTTGTAGTAAAATTGCAAACATTATTTAAAAATTATTTTCATAACGGCTTCATCTGCAGTGTTAGGTCGAAACCATAGTCGGCCTCCAAACAAAATTTTCGCTACCAAACATTTGGTTTCGGCCTTATTAAGTCTCTTTTAACTCTGCATTGTATTCCACTGTCATCAGATCTAAAAGATGGCATGGCTCATGAAGTATTCAACAAGATGTCAAAGACCTATGGTGACGTGTTTTCAGTCAAATTGGGTCCCAACTGGTGCGTTGTTCTAAACAGTATAGAAGCGGCAAGAGAGGCTCTGCTGAAGAAACCAGTAGCCTTTGCTGGAAGACCTGAAACCTTCAGTTGTAAGTATCTGTATAAATTTGCAAATCTTATAAAGAATACAAGTTGTAGTAGGTCAAAGTCATTTAAAATTAAAAAAAAAGGTTAAATTTTCAGAACAATTTCGAAATAAGGATTGAGAACCTTTACTTAGGCCATCCAAGAACATCTGAGGTCATTTTAAGGTCCACCATGATGCTGTTATACCGCATAGGTCAAACTTTCATCTTGAATTGCCTATGATATGTTCTATAGGCTTTTTGGTGTCATTTTTAGGTCAAATCTGATCAAATATTTGAACTGAGGTATATGATGCAGTTGGCATTCATTAAAGCAGACAAGACAATTGGTTCGCAAACCATCTTGTTTACATTAACAGAACCACCTAGTCTATCGCATCTGCATCATGTTTAAGTATCATTACTCCTAACTCCATTTGTTCCTAACTTCACTTGTGATAAAATCAGAACCACATCTGATAAACGCTTGACTAAATTCGAATTTCGAATATGAAAACATTAGCTGTCAAAAATCCTCATTTTGTTTACGGTTTTAAATTAATTGAAGACTGTGAAATACACAATTTGGTTTCAAACGCCCCTGATACAACCCCTACAGCAATCTGTTATATATTTGGTGTAGGCGGACAATGTATTTTGGCACCTTTTTGGATCTCATAACGGACGCCATTTTGTATTTTATGCATGTTAATTACCTAGCTTAGAGTCATAGGGTCAAACGTTTTATTTGGATCCCTAAGATCCATGTACAAAATGCTCGTGGTTTGTTATCAATACAAAGATGTAAAAACAAACTACCATTGAAGTGGTATTGTGAGAAATGGTACAATTAATTGAAATAGAAACCACTAAAATATGCTGATATTTATTGTTTAGTCTGTATAAAATCGGACTTTCAATCATTTCAAAAATTTCATAATTAATACCGTATGTCTTATTTATGTTTGCCCCTAGTTAGTGTGTTTTCGAGGGGATATAAAAATATTGTTATGAGCTCTTTGAGTGAGAGGTGGAAGATACATAGAAAGATTGGTCACTCAGCCATTAGGTAAGACTCTCACTGGATTTAGGCTAGTAAAATTTTAAAAAAAAAATGGGTCAAACAAATTGCAAAAGTAATGATATTTACAGAATAGTATTAGAAAAACATATACAACAACACATCAAAAATCTTGAAAAACCTAGTTGGTGGACATGGTGGAACAGTGATTAATTTGTATAAAACAAAATGGCTGCCAAAACAGGGGGTAAAATTTCAACATTGGTTAGATCGTGTTAAAACCCATTCTATTGTGTTCCACTAATCACAAAGAATCAGAAAAGGTATATTTTACCCATCTCCGAAGTATTGTTAATGAGTTATATCCAATTATGTGAAAGGTCATATCAGGGGTCACGCAATAGGTCCTATGGGAGGCACAAAATTCACCATTGTCCGATTTTCTTCAAAATGGTCTCAAAATGTTCCTTTCGCAAACGTGTCTTCATGAAGTAATAGTACGTGCTAGAAGTAATAGAGTTCTTTAGATCAATTGTTGCTATGGTATCATGCAAAACAAAGTTCATATTTACCATTACTTTGGGATCTGAAACCCCAAGTTTACTTTGATCTGTAACCATAGCAATAGTTCATCGGAGCCATTGCTAAATAATACTTCATATACTTGATAGTTTGGCAAGAGAAACAATTTGAGACCATTTTGAAAAAAAATCCGACGATTTTGAAATTTTGGTCATATATAGGGCATATCACGCGACCCCTGATATGACCTTTCACGTTTTTGGATATAACTCATTAACCATACATCGGAGATGGGTAAAAGTATACTTTTTCTGATTCTCTGTAATTATTGGATTAACCAATTTTGAAATTTTACCCCCTGTATGGCAGCCATTTTGTTTAATAATTAATCACTGTTCCACCAACTTGATTTTTTTCTACATTTTTGGATAGTTGTTGTATATGTTTGTCTGATATTATCCTAGAAATATCATTACTTTTGCAAATTGTTTGACCCTTGGCCATAATTACTCCTCTATCGTATAGAATATTTTGCTTAGAATATTCTATGCTGACGACAAAATGACGTATTGACCGAATAAAACACAAAGTTTTATTCGATGACCTACGTCATTTTGTCGTCAGCATATAATATTCTAAGCAAAATATTCTATACGATAGAGGAGTCTGCACCGGGCTTAAGGCCTGTATTCCAAAAAGGTATTTATCTAAACCACGGTTTTATTAAATTCATTGAATTCTGCTTGAAAGCTGCAATGGTGCGTATCATTCCTGGACAGTCGAAGTTCAGTTAAATCGCGGTTTAGCTAAACACCTTTCTGGGATACGGGCCTAGAGTCTTCTTTCAGCAGATTCATGCACTTGATACGTACAACACCCATGATCTGTCACGTTCTTGGACTTAACTCAAGATTTAAAAGATTGATTAATCTATACCTTTCCTTCTTCCTTGAGATAAGCGGAACATATTGGATTAATGCTTTAAATAAAACTGGAATTGCTGTAAACAAAATGAGACCAAAAACATTGACAATCATTGAATATCAGTTACAAAACCCGAATGTATGCCAAGATTTTAATATAAATAACTTGGACTAAAAGTCAAAAATAAAATTTGGACCATGCTACCATTTTTAGGATCTAAACTGTAAATAAAACCCATTCTCTTCCAGATTATTCTTATTCAAATTTTGAAGCGTCCAAATGTTGACATTTTTGGGGATTACTAATAATAATTCTAGAAAAAGAATTGACAGTATTGCCCAGTATTGTTAGTGGCTAACCGTAAGGTCAGCGAGAAAAATAGACTTTGGATGTCTTTGATTTACTACGTCGCATTACAGCTCTTTTATACCAATTTGTTTCGTTAGGTTCGAGGGCCTCACTCATCAGAAGCACATATAAATCCCGGGGGGGG
>JXSR01S014990.1:2747-14882 GCA_000969725.1 Ophiothrix spiculata | reverse complement strand
GGGCGCATAAAAGGGAATGAAAAAGAAAGAGGAAAGAAGGGAAAGAGTCGAGAAAGATATAGGGGCGCAAAAGGTATAGAAAGGGAAAGAAGGAGGGCACAAGAATCAAAATTTTCTATCTTCTGATGGGGCACATCCCCCTCAGACACCCCCTTCATATTGTTTGTCGATTGAAAAAAGTGACAACTTGAAGTAGGAATTAAACAAAAATATATGCGCCAAATGGCGTGATTTGCACTTTAAAATTCAAAATGTTCTATCTTCTGAGGGGGCACATATTGTTTCTCGATTGAAAAAAGTGACAACTTGAAGTATGAATTAGACATCTGCCATGCATCTGTCCCTGACCAAGATACAATTGGCAATGTGTCGTATAACAGGGGCGAGGAGAGGTGAGGAGGACATTGTTCAATTTCTGGGGGCGCCAAAATTAGGTTGTGCCCCCGGGTTGCGAATTCCTGGATACGCCCCTGATGGGTAACATATTTACAAATAATTTCATGAAGTTGTAGGGAATCATCATCCCCGGTCATCGTCAGGATTTCTTTTAATGAATTGTTTTTTTTGTAACGTTTGTGACATTTTGGTGTAACTTTATAGTAACGTTTGTGACATTTTTGAGTTTAAACATGTGCTCATTCATGCACGGATAGAAAAAGCTAACAATTTCTGTTTGGGAATTACTTCTCACGCACCAAGTAAACCATAGCCCTATGAGTGAAAAACCTGCTTATATGATGGTCAAATAAAAAAGATGATTTTTTTGCTTGAAGTCCAAAAAAGTTTCATTTTCCCTAGAACGAGCCAATTAAACACTTTTGAAATGTAATCATGTGTTTTGATACACCCTATATATCAAGCAACAGAAACTCATTTAGCCTACTAATCAGAGAGGTGCTCTCTGATTTATATCATCTTGATTAATTTATGTAAAAACTGTTTTGTGTGCATTTTGAATGCAAAAGTGAAAGCGCCAGCGTATAGAGTATTATTTTGAAAATTTGACTATTTTACCAATTTACAACAGAATATTATTTTTTGATATTTTGGAAAGCACATGAGCTCTAGATTTGGTTTATGTTGACGTAAATAAGTCACGCCCACTGAACTTTTCTGTTGGCTTATCGACACGTGTGTCATCTGTGATTCGCTAATCACACACAAACTGACACATGAACGTAAATAAGGGTCCAGTTGCCATATTGGCTAAATTACTACTATAAACAGACACTAATGGGTCGTAATGTAATGTTATTTTCCCGTTCAAAAATAGGATCGCTCGTTGAATCAAACTGGCAACACTTACCGGTATCAGAAGGAAACAACATGGCGACTTCACTGTGGCAAGTATGCATTTTAGTGCTTCATGTTTCTGCACTTGTATTGGCAGGGTAAGTTCATTTTAAGTGTTTTCAGTTTTTCTACAGATTTATGTATTGGTATTTTTCTTTATTCCGTGTTTCGATTCTGTAAATACGATTCTGGTCCTTCTGTAACAGCCATCTAAAATTGGTACTATCTTTTCTGCATTGGCCATTGGCAATTGCCATTGATGATTGAATTGTTGCGATGGCCATGCATCATGCATTGCCTTTTGGCCATTGAATGCTGGTGATGTGTTCAAACAGAACTGACAGTTTGGTTCAATTTTGGTGGATTAGTTGTGGAATAATTGTTTAGAAGTTTAGAATTACGATGTTGTCATTATCATGACAAAATTGTTTTAATTTGAATATCACTATTTTTAGCTTTTTGTTATAGAGCAGTTTAGACTTTAGTAGGCGGCAGTAGCTTTAAAGTGAGGGGTCAACCAGCTTCCTAATGTTAAAAATGGCGAAGTTATAGATAAAAATGCTGTGGCCCATTGCCCCATTGGCATTGGTGACTGAAAGAATTCTGCACCCCAATTGGATAAATTGACCAAAACGGCACTTTATTTTCCTTTTTATTTCGGCTGTGCTGTATTTTTATAAAGGATGCGCCCCCAGACTCTCACCGAATTGCAATGCCAAATAAAATAGTAAGGTTAAAAACAAAAGACACCAAACTATATTTATTTAAAGACAAGCTATTTTTCTGATTTTCTCCATAGGGCCCTGTATTAAGCAAAATTTTAGGGTCACAAAAAGTTGTGCAAAACTGAAACAGAATGCTGCCCTCTATACGTTATTATGACGAATGCTAAATTGTTGTAACTAACAAACAAATCATCAAATGACAAAAAAATGTCATCATGTCTCTCTCAGACTCAGGAGGGATATGCAACGATGAATTGGAATTGTCAATAAATGGGTTCCAAAATTGATAATATAAAACTTAATGTCAGACCAGCTATAAAAGACACTGAGTTAAGTTAGGCAAAAAAAAATTTGTTGTATTTGAGTAACCCGCCCAACCGTAAAAAAAAAACAGAAAGAAAAAAAAGGAGAAAAAAGAAACGCTAAAAATCGCTGTATGGTCTCCCTTGAAATGCCATGCGGTGCTCCTTCGAAAAAAGGAAACTTAAACACGACAACGCAACGAGATGGATCTTGACCAATTCCTTGATGTGGAGTTGAATATAGCGATTCCATGGCCAGGGGAGTTGGTCAAGATCCATATTATTGCCTCGACAACTCCAAAATGGCTGCCTCCATGCCCAGCTACAGCGTGTTGGTAACAGGAAAAGACCAAAGTGGGACCAAAATGGTTATTTTCTGTACTTCGGAGGGTAGATTTAACACTTGCAGTTGGTGGACGAGTTCAGCGATGACGAGTGCAAGTATGTTGTATCCTCGATAAAAGTTGGTAATTCGGAAAGTGGTCCGTATTTGAGACGTGTTGCTGACTGAACAAAGCGTGATACTGCAAGACATGGGATACAGATATGATGTGTATTTATCACAAAATTGGAAGAAGTAAATGAACCGGTCAATGCATTCACCGTTTTTCTTCAAAAACGGATGTGTTTACTGTTGTTTTATTTGACTCTGTGACATTTCTCCATGCGAATATGGTAGATCAAATACGGTTAAAGCTGTTTTTAAAAAAGCCACCCGTCCTACCCTATTTGAAAATTTCTTGTTGCTCCAATACAATATTTTTTTTTGCCTTATTTTGAAACATTACTTTTTGATAGAAAATTAATATGGTACTTACAGAGTTGATATCGACGTAATTTGAAAGTTTTTTGACTCCAATATTTGACAAAAATTAGTGGTCTGGATCTCCTTGATCTGTGCGGTTAGGTCATTGTGCAGCTTTTGATTTTCCATCATAAAACCTAAATAGGACCCAATGACAAATATTGTGTCATAAAAAATATAAAAGCACTAATATTTATGTATTGTGGTCCTTTTCTTGACATTTAATTCGTCATAGAAAGAGCTAAAATATCACATTTAGTATTCTTGGAAACAGCAAAATTGGACTATGAACTTTGAACCACAACCAAGTACAAAAATAATAATAAAAATGTGTATAAAATAGGTTGCCTCCTTCATCTAAATCAATACATTTTCAAGCCACATTGTTATTGTAGTTTGAAACTTAAATTTGTTGGTCAAAAGTTGTATAATTTTGTATGCTACATCACAATTCGACAAGAAAGAAATTTAGTGAGTAAAAATAGGCGACAGATCCATTCTAATTTAGGGTCAGGTCATGTTTCTGATGCATGTCAGCATTAAAGGGACTAGCCTAGATTTCACTAAGAATTAAAAAGAATCTAGGCCAGTTCCTTTAAAGGGACTGGCCTAGATTCTTCCCATTAATATTTTACCTACATATTTTTTCACATGACTCAATGGAACATCTTTATAGTAATATAACCTACCAGTAGTTTTCCATGATTTTGAGGAATATTGGAGAAAATTGCAATTCTTACCAACTTTAATTTTTGGAGCCGGTTCAAAAAATGTTGTGAAAACTTGAAAAAGGTCTTGTTTCTACACCTGTGATTGGTAAACAAATTATTTTTGAATAAATTGTTTCTCTATTAATATGTATTAAATTATCTCCAGGAGCTTTTATCTGGTAAATCCATCTGAGGTACAAAATTAGGATTTAGAAAACACAGGATGATATATTGTAAATTAATTTTCTCTCAATTTGAGCCATTTCTGTGTATTTTTTGTACTTTTGGATTTACTACACTTTTATTAAGCTTTATTTAGAGAATTTCTTTAAGTTTTTCATTCTAAGTGGAATCAAGGCTAGTTCCTTTAATGTTGCTGCAAATGGAGACATGGAAACAAGGAAGCCTTGTTTTTGTATTTAAACTATTTCTATCAAATTTTTAATGCACCTCACCACTTTTGCATTGATAGCCTAAATTTCTAAGTATGTTGCAGTTCATGACATAACATTAAATTTGACTGTACTCTTGTGATGAACATACTTTCTATTTGGCACTTATTTTATTGATCATTATATTGTGGTCCAGTTGCTGGTTCCAATGATACCACCTCAAAAACTGAAGAGCTACAGTATATAGGAACTTTTATCAACTGGTCTTCAGTTGTATGATTCAACCAATTGCAGTTCAAAAACTTTCTCATTATCAGGGAAAATTCAAATCATGAGGTATAAATTAAATCCTCGTAAGTTTTCCAGAATCAAAGAATAAGGGATATGAAAAATGCAACTCCAGTAAAAGAAAAAAAGAAAAAAAGTCAAAAATCTGCCAATTACTGAAAATAACATGATATTGGTCATTATTCTTTGACTAAAATTAAATAAAAAATTAAATAAATATTACAAGTAGAATCATAACAAAATAAGCAACCCATTGCAGGCCTACCCTATCGTTTTATCGCTCATAAACTTCCTACTGTGTGGATGAATAATATTTGTTGTATTGATGTTTGGAAACATTTTTTCCTAGGAACTTTTGACTGTTATTAGATGCATTACAATGCTCCAGCACTTCAACTCCTACAGTAGCCTTGTCTGATTTCTAAAATCTAGAATTTAAGTATTTTTACGCCAATTTAGCTCAAGTACAATTTACATGACTATGCTGGGTGGATTATAATTTTAATTAATTTGTATCAATATTTTCAGGAGAGATTTCTACAAGATTTTAGGGGTATCAAGGAAAGCAACAACCAGGGAAATCAAGAAAGCTTACAGAAAACTTGCAATGGAGTATCACCCGGATAAGAATCCCGATGATCCAACTGCGGAAGAAAAATTCAAAGACATTGGAGCAGCTTATGAGGTGAGTGGCATTATCTATTCTCATTGTCATAATTTACTTAACACTTAAGTGCATAAGGGGGGTCCATATGGACCCTGGATTTTGGCGAAGCGCGAAAACGCAACATAACCCAATAAAGCTGTTTTATGTAATTGCCAAGGTAGGTGTTACGTATGTTTTGGTGCAAAAAAAAATTAAAATCGATTGTGTCGTTTTTGAGATAATTAGCATAAACTGATAAAATGATGGCGCTGTTCGAATTTTGTGTTGTCCCTAAAACCAAAACAAAACAACTATTTGAATTTTTATTTCAGCAATGTATTTGTAATTATAATCTGCTATTATGAGCCAAATTTCTTTAAAAAATTAATTTGGGAAAACAGATTTCCAGTTTTTGGCGGGAAATTTTAGGAAAAAATGAAAATTTGACACGAAATTAGATATCTGGCCGCAATTTTGAAACGGAATGACAGATTTTTAATTTCTTTGTTTCATATGAATTTAATTGAGTTGGTGCATCACTGTGTACAGTTTTAAAGATAAATTATGTGGAAAACATTGTTTTTAAAGCGTTCAAAATCCAGGGTCCATATGGACCCCCCCTTGTGTACTAACGGGATTCTAAAACACCTTATGCACTTAAGTGTTAATACTTTAATGCATAAGGGAATCCACTTGGACCCACGATTTTGTTTTTCATGCGTTGTGCGAAGTTGCGAACCGCTCATAAAATTGCAACTGAATAAATGTTTTCCAAATTTATTTTCAGCAATGTATTTGGGTCTGCTTCTATGAGCCAAATTTTATCAAAAAATTCAATTTAGGATTTGCAGTTTTCTTATTTATGGTGGGACATTTTGTTTTCGGCAATTCAAATTGTTTTTTCTTCCGCCATTTTAAATCTGAAGGATTGATTTTCTATTTTGTATGAACTGACATTGTCTACCATTGACTAAAATTTCAAAGTAAAATTTTACTTGTAACATGATTTTTAGGAGTGGGGGTCCATATGGGCCTTACTCTTGTGCAGTAAGTACCAGGATTCTTAACAACCTTATGCACTTAATTGTTAAACAGGGATGGTCTTTGAATATCCACTATGAGACCATATTGCCATTTTGGTATACCTGTAAGTGGATATCCAGGTGTCTTGTTTACATCCGGGACCTTTGCCCAATTATCGCGTTGAAAAGAAACGCCGACCCCCTAAGCAACTCTGTGGCAAAAATATTTTGTGAATTTTTAAAATATCACGATGCCAAAACCATGTGGGGTGTGTGGTATTCAAACCAAAATAAAATGACAAACAGCTCATCATTTCACAAATTGCTTCTTGCAAGAAAAGAGAAGGAAAATGGTAGAATGCTTGACTAAGGTCAAGTGGAAGGAAACAAAGGCGAGTTATTTTCAAATCTTTGTGGCACGTATGACGTAGGTCTACTTCAGGGTAAAGGTGCATTCTGTGTATAGACCATAGATTTAAAGCGGAGATACCAGGCTTTGTATACCAGCCCGTGTAATGGCGTCGTCAGCCATGGAGCTCAAATTGGGGGTATTCGGGTTCACTCGGCTCCCGCCAAAATCAACTCCGAGTGCCGAGACTTGGTAACGCGTAGAGACAACCTGCGCAAATAATACTTTACGCGAATGACACGCCAACCTGCACGCAGGCGTGTGTGCGTGTTTCAATATTCGCGCATTATGACAAGGTGTGATGCATCATCGGCAGGCTATCGGCAAAAACCCGAATACCCCCAATTTTGTCTCCATGCCGGGATAAAAATGGCGGCATGCCTTGTATCTCCCCTTTAAATCTATGGTATAGACCTTTACTGATCTATGTATTTGTGGACTCAACTTTTATATTTGAAGGAATAGGGCCAATTTCAGGCTGGAATGTTCGGCCTGTTATAATTTGTTTGCAGTGGTGGGATCCACCTAAGCATTATACCCTACACTAATCTGAAGAAAACATTTTTCACTGCGTCTTGTGCAGTGAGATTAAAGATGGTTTGATGTTCATTGTTATCGCATTTTAACCTGGTATAAAATAAAATGTTTTAGAGATATAAATTTGACCAAATGTAATGAATTATCCGTCATGTTTTCTTTTTAAAGTGCCTAACAGACAAAGAACAGAAAAAGATTTATGACAGACACGGTGAGGAGGGGTTAAAGGAAGGCCATGGTTCACATGGGGATCCATTCTCAAGGTACGGTAACAACAAAGGTCGAAGTCATAATATACAATAAATATATTTTACTACCCACAAGAAAAATGTCGGTACCTGTCAGGAACCTTCTTCACTCTTCTGCACTGTAAACAGGCAATGTTCCTGGTTTGATGAACATGTGACGTCACCACTTGATTGCCATTTCAGAATGATTATTTTGAAGAGTTAGATTCTAATTATTGTTATCTAGATTTTCATACATTTTGCCAGTGGTCCCTCTTAGCATATTTATTTGTGATGCTTGTGTTTAAAAAGTGTCTAAATATTGTAAGCTCTGAAATGCTGAAATTTAATGCTTTTGTTGTAATCTTTAAGTTATGTGATACTGGCCATTAAAGCTGAGCATAGTCAAAAATCACATCCAAGATCATGTTCCAACATCCAAAACATAAGAAAAATGTGTTAAAAATCAAGATAACAATCCTCTGTTCATTCAAGTTTTTCTCAGTACAAAAAAATTAAACTTGATTTTCTCAGAACTATAGTTTTTCCGAATCAGCCCGATGCTTTTAACCAATTTTGATGTCACTTTTCAACCGAACATAAAAAATCAAAAGCAATGGACAATTCCTGCTTTCAGATGAGACCAAACAATCAATTATGATTTTGGGACCCTTAAGGTACTTTTCAATATCGCAGGTCACATAAATATTTTAAAAGGTTTCTATAATTTTCAAAATGCAGGGTCAAGTTTGATGTATGGCCTTGGGCTTTGCAAAAACAATTGTCTGTTTCCTGCCAAATTGTTGGGTCAATGTGTCGGTTAGGGAAATGTTTTGAGCAAAAGTTATTTTGAATGTAATGCAACTCAAATTGACCTAAGATAGATAGTTCAAAAGGTTAATTTAAGGGTCTCTTCAGTTCTCTTGATCCCCCTTTTCAGAGTCAAGACCGTCGTTTCAGAAATCTTGACCGCACAACCCTACCAAACCCAAATTTTGAGTGCCCCTGCCTCTCAGATCAGAAGTGTGATGCAAACATTTTTTTGATTTATAATTCACTTACAATACTGTCTGAAAAATATTAAAAAATAATTTATGAAAGCTGCAATCAGATTTTTATTTTGTTTCTAAAAGTCTGATTGGTATGAATTGTGGGAGGAGGTTGAGGAAAGTTGCTCACATAGTCTGAACCAGACAAACAATTGTTTTTGCATGGTCTTTTAGAAGTCCCTGATGGAAAGTAGTGCTGTAACACTGATAAGGCTACCCTCTTTCAAGATGTCAATAAATAAATAAAAAAAATAAGTAAAGGGACACTGATTCATGCATAATCAGTATGATGATTTAAAAGATTCCATCCATTCATCTTATTGCTTTATTTGTTGTCCATATTCCACCATTGTTGTCATCATTGCCAATCCTCTAACATCATCAACATCTTCACCTTCATCTTTACATTTTTTTGTAGATTTAAAAAAAGCAAAAAAAAAATGGTTTCCACTAAAATATCTCACTTATCAATCAACTTTGAAGATCAAAACTAATTTGAACAGTAAATGACGCAGCATTGGTGTGTCAATGCTACTTACAACATATGGTGATAAAATGCAACATTTTAAATCTGGCAACAACTAATATTTGAAGCATTTTGCTATCTCATAATTGGCTATCATAATGCACTGATACCGATAATTTAAACTTTGTAAATGTCCATTGGAGCCTAATCTGTTTGAAATACAGAATTAAGACATTAAAACCTAGAGAATGACCTTGTAAGCAAGTAAAAAGCTGAAAACTAAGTGCATATTCAGTACCACTGGTGCAAAGCAGGGCAAATATACAGCTATACTAACCCACGCACAAACTGGGCTTATCCTTGACCTGAGGAGAATTCTGATCAGATGGATTGGGGTTATAAGACTGGACTCTTATATTATAGGCCTAGCATTATGTTTGTATATTACTTGGCCATGCTCCCCTCTATACAAAGAACTCATATTTTGCTCTTTTCCACTCATAATATTTACACGCATGAATGAATGGACGTCAGTGCCTCACTAAACAATATTTTTGTTTCAATTAATATTAACATCACTATGCATGTAGAAATAGTTAAATAGTTGGAAAAAATACATGAAAAGTGAAAGAGGTAATGTTTTTGTTGGCACATATATATGTTTTGTCATTCTAGTGACCACCACCTATTTCTACACTATGTTTCTTAGTTTTTGTATTACTACTAACATATTGAGGCACAACTATATACCACCTTGTATATCTGGAACTTGTCCACCATCAGGGCTTACAGCACAATAACCTGAAGGCAAACAATCTTGGTTCTCTGTTCAGTTTGTTTTCAGGGCTCACTGCAATAGCAATAATTATAGACATGTCACTTTTCAGGAAATTTTGTAAATTTGAAGAAAATTGTGTTGAAAAGTGTTGATTAGGAAATTAACTCATTACTCTTGTACAAAAAAAAAAGCAAAATGTTTTTTATTAGAAAGTTTCACACTTATAGTTGTTGAATTTAATTCATGAACACGTCCAGAGTCTTGAGCGTACACACAAGCAAAAAAAAAATTGAAAATGTACGCCCGCATCAGAGAACACTGCGTATTTGCTACAGACACACGTTCATGAATTAAATCTAACAACAAGAGGTAAATTTCGAGCAAAATGGTGGCATCTCTGTAACGTACTTTGTACTAACCATGCTAACACACATACACATGCTTACAACTAACTCCTTTTACCCAGCAGCAGTGTTTCCGCTAATTTTGGCGCAACAAGTTTTTTGAAAATGTGAGAAAGATATTTGTCTAGCTTTATTGAGCTAATTTTTAGCCACATCTAATGATTTTGCCGCAAGCACCTTGTCAACTTTGTTAAAATTGCTCGAAGTGGCGCAAGTTCAAAAACCTTAGTGGAAACACTGCCCAGCACACTGCCTCAGTTAACTCAAACATAACATGTACAACTGTAAACATATCGCTAACGCTGGAATTCATTCAACCACACACACCATAAATATGTGGATGAAAGAGTTGGTTTTTCATGCAACCCTGTGTAGCAACAAACATCGGCTGCGAAAACCCAGCGAAGGGAAAAACTTAATGCTCTAAAAGGCAGTATAAAGTTCAAATAGCCTCACCGAAACAGCACCACAACAAGTTATCACACTATCTTATGACTCGTAAACAGCACCACAACAAGTTATCACACTGTCTTATGACTTGCAAAGTAATAGACTAACCAACTTTACTAACTTAACATACTGTAGTTAACCTGTTGCTGCATTAGTTTGTGAATTGGTACGAAAAAACATGTGCGTAGCTGAACACAGCACAACTGCAGCAGACACAGCGTGTATCGCACGGATAAGTCGCGTACTATTGGTATCCATGGCGCACACATGGATGGGATTAAATTTGCTCGCGGATGAAAAAAGCCTAACAATTCCTGCCTATTTAGTGATGATCAAAGTATAGAGCAAGCAACCATTCTTTTCTGGTAATAAAGATCCACAGATAAAGTAAACAACCTGCCGTGCATGTTGGTTCTGAGGCCTCACAGCTTGACTGCACCAATGCACCACCTTAGCATACAGAAAAACAACTGACATTTGAATAACCTGATGCCACTGGAATTCGGCAACTGCCATGTTTTCAGGCAGAAAAGCATGACTGCACCACTGCACCATTTTAACATTATAGGGAGTCACAGCTACAGTGATAACTGTTGACAGATTTTATTTACTTGAAATCATAGTGCTTGCGTAATCAAATGCGGAGTAAATTATGTAAATTATCTGTCCTCACAGCAAGACAAAAAGTTAACAACCAGCTGCGACATCAGTCCCTTGGCCTGAGACTACCACCAGTCGTCTGACCTCGCAGAACACCTTCCACAGCTGTAGTAACAATTTGCAAACTGCACTAACCTGGGACAGCTATGACACCAACCTGTTGTGTCATCCCAATCCTTTGTCCTTCACTAATTGTGACACTTTCCAGTGAACTTGGTATATGGTGTTCACAACATAAACTACTACAACTTACACTGGTTGCAGTTTCAGCTAATCAGTTGCCTCATAACCCTCAGCCTTTAGGGCAGCACTACAATCGGGCTCGCCTGTAGCGTTTAGTGACAAAAGAGCCACAACATCACCTTTGGCTTGGCTGTCGGTGGCTTTATGTTAGTGGCCTTAGAGCCAGTGGATTTATTGCTGAGTGAATCAATGTATATAAGCAAGGGTTGCAGGTGCAATTACCTTTAGGGATCTGCATCTTAACAAGCAAGTAACCATGAGACCATCTTATTTTGGGATCTTGTTGTTGTATCCGGTTGTCATAACACAAGCTGTGTGTTGCTGATATACTCAATAACAACAAAAATGTTGTCTTACGACAAGATTTCTCAAGTTAAGGCTCTTCAAAATGAATGCAACTTATAAAGCAACAACTGCAAGCTAAAATTCTTACTGCTGCTGCAAAGCAGAATAGTGAAACCAAATAGACGACAGAGCTTCAAAGCTACAAAACTACAAAGCGATAACAGTATAAAAGCAGCATGATACTTCCTCAGATAGTGCTACCTTATTCTGAATTCTACATTCACCATCATCGCACTAACCAGTGATTCCAGTGCATGTGGAGCTCGTTTTAGCATCTAGATATACTGTATGGTATATATAGTGATACAATTAACACACACACCCACAGCACTTCACCATGGTACAATGAACACACACTCATTTCAAGACTAACATCTACAAACT
>JXSR01S014989.1:23849-77794 GCA_000969725.1 Ophiothrix spiculata | reverse complement strand
ATAATAGGAGTATTTCTTCCAAAATAAGAATGTTTGCATTTTTCAAATCCAATATGGAGCCTATATTAAGATCAAAAATGGCCGCCAAAATGAGCTTTTATGTGCAAGAATAGGATAGAGGCACTTCGAAACAGTATCAAAAACACCAAATGATGTGGTTCAAACAACTTGTGCCGTGTCCGTGTACATCCAGATGGGCCTACCAGAACCCAGACTTTCCTGAATGGTAGAAATGAAACAAGATGCACATTATTACACATAATTCTAATATATATCTATCTTAACTCTAGATTTGATACATAGGCCTGAAATAAATTGTTCGAGCTAGGAAAATTGCCAAAGTGTGTCACCTATTGTCACTATTGTGGAAATTCTCCATATATATGGCAAATTCTCACTAATAGGTAGGAGTTCACTGTTGATTTGTGTAAGGTCACATGATCTCTTCTCCAAAATAGTGGAGATTGTCACTTTTTGGCAAATCTGCCAATTTTTAGGCTGATACTCTACTGATGACCTAAACCGGAAGCATGTTTTTAAATCTATGTTTTTTCCTCTATTGTATCTCCTCATATTTTGGAAGGTGTCTGTCAAATACAGTGCAACATCAACACTTGCTAAGCATAAACCAATGTGACTCAAAAATCATATGAAATGGAAAAAAAATAGTTTTCAAGGAAATGGTTTCATGAACTCTCCTTCTATAATACCTCCATGCTTGCACTGTGACTTGGCAATTACGTTTACGTAGATTGACTCAGCAGGATCCATTAAAATGAACGTAGTGCTAAGTTGGTGATAGACACAGGCCTTCCAATGTACATACATCTATAGGCCTGAGAGAATCGAGGTGAACATTTGGCAAGATTTGCTAAGCTAGAGCAGTTCAAAGTCATGATTTCAGTCACTCATAAATAAAAGATCATGCATCATTATGATTACACCATGGATGATGATCAAGTGGTCCCAAGGATTGCCTCAAATGAATCTGTTGACTACCTGGGTGTTGGCGTTAACAGTAAGTTTGAAGCTATCATGGAATGATCACTGCAATTAATTAAAGTTAGCTTAAAATCATCACAGACACTTGGTATGCTACGCCGCAACATCTCCTCATGCTCAACCAGTGTGAAAGCTCGGGCCTATCAGACATTGGTTCGTCCAAAACTTGAATATGCTTCGAGTGCATGGTCACCTCACACCACCAAGGGATCAAAGCGTATTGAGGCCGTTCAGAATGCTGCAGCCAGGTTTTGCACCAGGGACTGTCACCACACTTCAAGTGTCACTGATGAGGGCTGATCTGGGATGGGACTAGTCCCAGAGCTGTGACCATGGACCACTAGGGATGGGACACACTTCACACCCCCGTCACTTCATGATGTGACATTCTTCTACAAAATTCAACATGGCATCGTCAGAATTCCTTTTCCACCTCAAGTCAGAACTGCACCACACCAGTCAACTCGTAATAGCCATGCTTTCAAGAAACAACATGTGTACTCTTCCATTAATGCATTCAAGCACTCTTTCTTCATCAGAACTATACCAGTGTGGAATGGGTTACCAAGCTGTGCGGTATTAGCACCATCTGTGGGGATGTTTCAAGAAGCAGCACTCCCCATCCTCAGGTCCATGTAATTTTACAATTTGACCATCAAATAGGGAGGAGAAAACGTTCATTGACAAGAATGAGGTACTTGAATCGATCATCTAATAATCCATACTTTGAAAAAGATCAACCAAAAACGGGAAAAAATCACTTACTGCAAATGCAGTAAGAATCGTATTCTACAACGTGGTAAAGAAAAACATTTTCCATACGCTAGCCTATATTATGTACGGTACCGAAGGGCTTAGATGATCAAGTACCTCATTCTAGCAGGCTAGGCAGCCTATTATTTGTGGATTTAATTTGTGAACGCATACATTCAGAGAGTGTTCACACAATTATCTCTGACGTGAGCGTATATTTTCAAGGTTGTGGCGGTGTGCGTCTAGACTACGCTTTTGACTCGTGAGAACGTGTAACGTGTTCATGATTTAAAATCCACAAACTATAAGGGACGACCTAGACAGCGTTCGAAAAAAGGAGTGGGACAGAGCATGCACTGGTGCATGTACTAAATGATGTAGACTGCAATTTCTACCTGCACTAAAAAAAGTTACTATGCTGGCTATATGCACAAATTTTTGTAGGAATTTGTTAGGTAGGCTTTATTTAAAAAAAAAAGTTTTTTTGGTAATAGTATCCATGTAGTTGTAGGACCCTGTTCATAATAAGGAACAAAAGTCACTTTCGTCAAGCTAAATGAACCAAAGAAGCTAAAATAGTTAAATGTTATCTAGACAACAAGGTTGATATTTCCGAAGGAGGGGAGGGTTTCAAATAATGTGGAAAATTATCGGGTAAAACAACAAGTTAATTCAAACAAATCGTAAAAAGTACGAAAATTGCTGGTTTTTGTCTCCAAACACCACTGAAAATGCTTGCAAATTTGCGATGAAGCGCTATTTCTGTTGATCCAAAATGTTGTTTAAATGTCAGAAAGAATGCTGAGTTTTCATTAAGAGGACATTTTGAATCAAATTTAGACGTAATTGACCATTTTTGATTGCTGATTGCACACTGCGAACAAATGCTCACTGGTTGGTTATTCATTGCGCCGGGATCTTAACGTGATCTCTGGTTGGTGAATTTTGCGTTAAATTACGTGGTGATCAAATACACAAGAATGGAGACAATCGCGGAAGTCTGACTTTCGGACCTAAATATGAAGGCAAATTCACTTTTATGGTAAGTTTAGCTTAGGCTTAGTTAGCTTGATGAATAAACTTGATATGGGATTTATTGAAAACCTTGATGATTTAGAATTATTATATTTTTGATTTTAAAACAATATACATGTAAGCTGTTTCGTTCCTCATGAACAGGGTCCCAAACTACACCATTTAAGCTAATTGAAAGAAATCTAACAAGCCATAATTTAGACTTGTCACGATACATGTAAGCTGCATTTCGTTCCTTATGAACAGGGTCCCAAACTACACCATGAGCTAATTGAAAGAAATCTAACAAGCCATAATTTAGACTTGTCACGGTTGCAGAGATACATCAATTTTATTGCTGGAATTTTTGGGCCCTAACCAAAACCAACTGTGCAAGAAGAGAGTTATTTAAAAGTTAAATTTCATGAAAAATCTACTGTTCATCACTACTGTCCCAAGCAGGACCATCTTCATCACCATACAAGTGACGTTCAAGAGCAGCTAATCCATGGGAAAATAATCATCGTCATCACTGTAAACTGCAGACATGACATCTGAATCATGATTTGAGTCAGATTGGGATTCCTTATTTTGTTCAGTTTGAAATTGAATGTCAATTCTCAGTTCTTCAGAGCCAGACATGTGTTCAGCGGTATCTTCTGCTTGTCTAGTTTCAGTATCTTGTTCTTTTTGTTTTTTCACTCTTTGTCCATATGGTTGAACATATAATCTGCGTTTTTGCTGCTTCAATGGTGACCATTTGAGGATGGCTCCTGTGGGATCATAGGACTCTGAAGTCATTGTGACTCTGATTGTCAGCAGTGAGTCCAAGGTTTCTGTTTGTAACCTATTGCGACTTTCAGTTTTTATTAGTTTCATTTGGCTAAAGCCTCTTTCCACATCACTAGTGTGAACTGGCAAGACAAGTATGATCTTTATAATTGGAAGAATCTGGTTAAACCTATCTTGAAGCTCAGGATCTGACAAAATATGTGACCCGTCATATCAAAAGGTACCTTAAGGTCGGCATAGTAAATTACGAGATACGGGCCATTGAAGCTGACTGAGCATAGTCAAAAATCACGTACAAGGTCGAATTTTTAATTTCATAAACGTTACCTTTGAAGTGTATTCTATCATATTAATCAGGTTTCAACATCAAAAACACAAGACAAATGTTTTAAAAACAGAGATCAAAATCCTTTCTCCATTCAAGTTTACCAGTACAGAAACTTTAAACTTGATTTTTTTCAGGACTATAGTTTTCTGAATCAGCCCGATGTCTTTTACCAATTTGGATGTAACAACTTTGTAATCGAACATCCAACAACCAAAAGCAAGGTGTAATTTTAAAGCTTAAACTATAATCTTTAAGATGAGACTAACAAATCAGTTTTCATTTTGGGACCCTTAAGGTACCTTTCCATATGACGGGTCACATATGTGCCCACATGTCAAGGTAAGTATGGTACACATAGTTCTTGCTGCTCTCATCTTTTTTCTTTGCAGCCATTTGTTGTTTTTCTATTTTTCGATTTCTTACAATATGTTGCTTCACCTCAAACCATTGGAGTTTGGCACTCTGTAGGTCTATATTTCTTGATTTCAAAGGATTTTCAAAGTGCTTATACAATGTTTCAACATCTTCATCACCGTAACTTTCCAGTGAATCATCATCTACAGGCCAGTTGTGTGGGTTTGCTATTGCGGCGGATTTGATGACAGGGTGATCAAGAAATGAGACAAATCGGTCATTTATATTTTTTATTGTGTTTGTTATCACAGTCTTTGTAGTTGCAACAACCCTCTTTTTGACTTCTGTTGCTGTCTCTGAAGCAGAACCCTGGAGTGATTCTCTTGTTTGTTTTGCTTGTGCTTGACCTCAAAGCCTTGTTTCTCCTGATTCACTGACTATCTTTACTTAAAGCAATACTATAAAGTGTTAAAAATGGAGCGCCGCCTTTCACCCATGACTTTTGATTTTATTAGCTTATTGAGTTTGTTTTGTGTAGATAGTTAATACCCTCCAAATGACTTGGCTTAAATATGCTTACTTTTTTTGTTATGGCTATTTGTTGAATTCCACGTGTATTAGTATAGGAAAGCATGCATGACATGGTTGGAGATTTGACCACGGTTTCACTGCCAAAAGTATGAAAAAAATATTTAGGGTAGAAAATAAGCATTGCGAATTGTTTAATAAGTCATTTCTAGGGTAAAAATGTCTGTAGATTATGAATTTTTAAGTTTCAATCCTGTATTTTGCATCGTTTAGCCAGGAAATTTGAATTTTTGACCAATTTTGCCCAAAAATGACTGTTTTCGCGTGACAAAAATGTTGAAATCCCAATTTTGTAGACCTATAGAACCTACAATATATACATTAAAATTACCATTATTAAATATAGAATGACGGATAGTGGCCAGGACATTAAAATGAAACTGTTTGTTCTCTTGTTTCTTCCATAACTTTTGTGCAATAGCCGTGTAAAAAACATGTCTCAAGTGACAAACGAGGATTGAAAATTCACACTTTTCGATAAATTCTTGGCTTTATGTAGCCATATCTACTAATAGGAAAGGCCTGTACGAATAGAATCCTTCATGGGGTATGCATGTCATGCAAGTACTTGTATCATTGATTGATTGATCGATCACGCCAAATTGGCTGAAAAACGCTGAGTTCCGGTGACGTTTTTTCATAATCGGTATCAGTAAAACTCAATGGAGCAATAGAGACATTTTTTTTTGAATATCACTTATGTACACATATTACGAGAAATCAGTTCGTATAGAAACTTACATGCACATGAAAATATCTACATGCACAAATGCATGCATGCACCCAGTTATTTCGAAAGCTGTATTTGTGTCCACTCATTGTGGTTAAAGTTTCGTTAAGTGACTCATTTGAAAAGTGTTGCTTCAATTCAAACCGAATTTAGTAGCAATGATCAATGGGTGGGGGACTAGGGGTGAGTTGAAGGATCTTGAGGTGAAAGGTCATATAGGGGTCAAACCTTGGGGTCAAATTTGCAACTTTGTCCGATTTAAAAGGTTAAAGTGTCAAATTGTTTGTCTTGGACCAGCAATAAAAAGTGTCAATTGTAACGCCGTCGTCTGAACTTACCCTTGGGGTCAAGTTTTCAACTTTGTCCGATTTCAAAGGTAGAGGTGTCGAATTGTTCATCTTGGACTAGCAATCAAGAGTGTCAATGGTGACCCTTTCGGCTGACCTTTCCCTTGGGTCAAAAGAAAGGTCAAATTTTCAGCTTTGTCGTATTGCAAAGGTTAAGGTGTCAAATTGATCATCTAGGACCAGTGATCAAAAGTGTCAATGGTGACCCCGTCGTCCGACCTTATCCTTGGGGTCAAATTTTCAACTTTGTCCAATTTCAAAGGTTAAGGTGTCAAATTGTTTGTCTTGGACCAGTGATCAAAAGTGTCAATGGTGACCCCGTCGTCCGACCTTATCCTTGGGGTAAAATTTTCAACTTTGTCCGATTTCAAAGGTTAAGGTGTCAAATTGTTTGTCTTTGACCAACGATCAAAAGTGTCAATGGTGACCCTGTCGTCTGACTTTCCTTTTGGGTCTAAGGTCAAAATAAAGGTCAAATTTTCAACTCTGTCCAATTTCAAAGGTTAAGGTGTCAAATTGTTCCATCATGATTGATGATGAAGCCGGCGAACAACAAACTAGGCGATTAACAAAGTAGGTGGTCAATGAAGTAGGCGGTCGTTAACACAGGCGAGACTACTGGTTCCCGAACCATCTTGTTTTAAATGCACCCCAATTAACAAGACAATTTTGCACATAAAGAAACAGTTCCCTAACTGAATGCGTCAATTAACCAGAAATTCTGTATGAGCGGATCCGATTAAGCATCATATCTATAATGTTATTTATTTTTTCTATCTCCTTCCTATTCAATGTAGATCCAGATTTATAAGAATACAAAGGAGGTACCAGGTCCACTAAAAGGAGTGCTAGATCCAGAGACGCTGGAGAAAGCTAGGACATATGCCTTGGACAAAGAATCATTTGGTTTCTGGCATGACTTCTATGGTCAGATAGAGAGTTCGGTAAGTACCCGTTCACACTGAGAGAAGTGCAAGATCCAAAGACGCTAGAGAAAGCTAGGACATATGCCTTGGACAAAGAATCATTTGGTTTCTGGCATGACTTGTATGGTCAGATAGAGAGTTCAGTAAGTACCCAGTCACACTGACAGAGAAGCTACAGAAAGCAAGGACATACCTTGGAGAAAGAAAGTTTGGTTTCTTGAATGACTTGTATGGTCAAATAGAAAGATTGGTAAGTCACTTGAAGTTCTGCATATAGTTATCTCAATGCTTCAAAAATTTCAATCTCGCCAAAATGATGAAAATGGCTGACTCTATATGGACTGATGATGCCAAATTAAAGCCCACCATCTTCTATGCCATAATTACCGAACTGTCGATATATTTGTTGACAAATTTATGAGTTTTTATAAATTCAACTTTTGTATCACTTGTGGATTAATTCGTGAACACATCGATTGTATTACATAGGGGCAATCTACACAGAGTTCAGATCCAGATGCTTGTGCATCTCCGAGATCCAGATCTGTGATCCGCATCTCTGTAGACCGCTTACACATGCATACAAGTACGCAGAGTGCTGTACAGCAGATCCAGATCATCTGACTCCAGAGTAGCCACAGTTTACTACAAAGGGGCTTACAGAGATGCGCATTTATCTGGATTCATACTCTTGTGTAGATTGCCCTGGGCATAGTTTCACACGCCAGTGTACATTTACAAGGTGACGACGGTCTATGTGTACGCTCATTAAATTGAGTTGCATTCATGAATTACTGACACAAACTGTACATTGAAAATTTTTCTATTTTGGGAGTTATTTATGAATGTTCATCATTTTAAACACATGAAATGATTTTTATTTCTAATTTCAGATCATTCTGGTCCTGGGTGGTATCCCATTATTGTGGCATGCAGCGGGGAAAGTCATTGCACATTTTGACTATAGCTCTGAGTATGAGGTAAGCAGTGTACCCAAGGAATTTGACGAGGGAGTCAGGATTATCAATTTGAGTATTATTGAATAGGCAGAATTTGAAGGCCATGGAGTTGGGAACAACCAGGGGTTAGATAACCTGACTCTTTATGATACTGACTGCGATTACATGACACAGGTAGACTTGTCTGCACATAGGAATGACAGCGTAACATCCCATTTGAAAGATAATATCAATAAATATTTTACCCAACTATAAATACATCTACTATGCCGTGTTGCTCCCACCAAGCCAAATAAATGTGTTTCCTTTCCAGCACTAGCTAATCAAACCAGAACTCAATGCATGCCAAGCGAGTTAGATGAACTATGATGCTCCTCAAACTACAATGTACAACATTTACTGACACCAAGCTTTTTCTTGACTGGGCGCCGGGCGATTTTTACCGTATGGTTCTCGACTTTTTTGCGCCCGGTGAGACAGAAAAAATGAAACCCAGGCGATGTTATTTTTACCTTCAGTAAACCTTCACTTGTGATGTATATGATTATTTTATGACTAAAGCGTTTTGGTATATTCATTTATTTGTCAACATTTATCTTTTATCTTCTCCAGATCACTCAATCCTTGGTGTTCTTGCTGCTAGCATCCATATTCAGTATAATCACAGGTATGCCGTGGACCATCTACAAGACATTTGTACTAGAGGAGAAACATGGCTTCAATAAAATGGTGAGTTGAACCTTGTGGAGTTTTCCGGGGGGGGGGGGGGGGGAGTCAAATATGAAATGGATACGGGTGTAAGGGGCGCGCTCTGATAGGCTGGGGTATTCAGTGCGAGCAAAGGCTCAAAAAATGAGGGGTCATCGGATTAGAGCCTGATTTTTGGCAATCAGTAAGAGAAAAATATAAAAATATGAGGGCTTAATTGTCTAAAAATGGGCGGTCATTGGGTGAGAGCCTTTTTTTGGCATTCGGTGAGAGAAAAATATCAAAAATTATGGGGTCTTTGGGTGAGAGCACATGCAATTGTAAAAAATTAGGGGTCTTTGGGTGTCAGCGATGCTGAAAAAGGGGTCTTTTGAGCCTTACCTACGCATCACCTCCAAAATGGAACCTTGGCAAATCACTTCATCACACTTGCCTCGTTGGCTAGAGCACATCTGTTCAGGAGGGAATATCACAAGTGCTAAGGCTGTATGCATGGTGCACAATTGGTGCAGGTGTTTGGAAACTTGGTATATGTGTCTTTAAAAGTATTCAAGAAAGATGTTTTTCCTGCTTATTTTGGTCAATTTTCAGCCTTAGCTAGTGATTTTGGTGCAAGCAGCCCCTCTTCAATTAGTCAAATAGTACAAGCTCAAAAAATATGAATGTCCTTTACGGCATAGTATGGTCGCCAAATTTTTGATAGCCTCAATTGTAAAGATTTGAACTATTTTTGTCATCGTAAAGTGAGAAGAGTCGGTGAAATGCAAAAATGATCGTTAATAAAATTTGTGATTGCCTAACAATCCTATCAATAAATGTTAGCGTGCAAGAGATTTCAGGAGTTGTCACTTGGATCCGTATGTTCAAAAGAGGTTTAAGAATTAGACCAGGTATAAGTAAAATTTTGTATCACAGATAAATATATTTTCCTCAAATAATAATGTCATGTGTTGTGTTTTTTTGTAAGATTTGTAATTGAATCTTTAATATTGAAAGCTGTTGCAGTTCAAAAATGCTACAAAATGTCTTTTTATGGCAGTAGTAATTTTGACTTAGACCCAATCTAACTTTAGACCTGGTATTAGTCCTAAACCTTTGAGACTAAATTATACTTTGATCAGCACAAAATAGGCGGGAATTATGAGGCTTTTCTTCATCCGCAAATAAATATAATCCCACTTACGCGCTCGCTGCATCTCCTGTGGTCAGCTACTCGCATGCTTATCTGTATCAATTCAGGGAGTGAAGAGGCCCGCCTATTTGGTGTTGATCAAAGTGAAATCAGATGTTGCCATTGTGTTAGTTTTACCATTATGTTTTGTGCGTTTTTAGACCTCCTGTACTCTAAGGACCAAATCAAGAAATCCGTGCCAAAATTATTATTACTAAAAAAAAAAAATACTGGGGATTTATAGTGCGCTATGCCTCCCAGATTTGTAATTCCACTCGGCCTCTGCACACTTTACAGGTGTTCGCTGACCACTGTGGCCCAAGTAAGCTCCATTCCACACCAAGCATCATTTCAGGTTCTGCGACAACCTCTAGGAGCGCTGAACCTTGATCAGCCCACATACGTACCATCGCTACCCGGATCAGTTCCCCGAGTTTCGTACGCGTTTCCACGAGACAATTAGCAGTAAGTTCCTTGTCCAAGGGAATTTCAAGCACACTCAACTTTTGGCACTGGCGGGGTTCGAACTCGGGAGCTTCTGCACCGCAAGCGAGCGCCTTACCAATTGAGCAAACTTGACTGCTACAAAATTATTATAACACCTGAAACCCATATTGTTATAACACCAGAAACCCATACTGCTACTAAAATTATTATAACACCAGAAACCCATATTGTTTTTTTCCTGATATAGACGCCAGGATTCTTTGTCAAGGACCAAATCAAGAAGTTTGTAGTGATGCAGGCCATATCCATGCCCATCGTGGCAGTCCTGTTGTATATCATTAAGATGGGTGGGCAGTACTTCTTTATATACACTTGGCTGTTTACATTTGTGGTTTCTTTGGTAAGTATGCAGGCCATCTCCATGCCCATTGTGGCAGTCCAGCTGTATGTCATTAAGATGGGTGGGCAGTACTTCTTTATATACACTTGGCTGTTTACATTTGTGGTTTCTTTGGTAAGTATGCAGGCCATCTCCATGCCCATTGTGGCAGTCCAGCTGTATGTCATTAAGATGGGTGGGCAGTACTTCTTTATACACTTGGCTGTTTACATTTATGGTTTCTTTGGTAAGTATTGAACAGTGATCTAGATCTAGAAATTACTCTAGCTACCAAAATTACTTGGATTAACTTGGATAATTATTGGGTTCTATGAATGTGTAGAATTTCACATAGACCTTCTAATTGACTTGATATATTCTCTGGCATTGTATGTTCACTATTTACATGAATTAATGCATTAGGTTCAAAACCTGAGGAAGTAATTTTTTGAAGAAAGGGGACACAGGGATCAATACTCGGTCTTATTTAGCATACTTGAAAATGAAAAGATCTACTATGTAAGGTGCTGTTTGTCATCAGTTTTTATTGGCCATTGATTGTGAATGTTTGCACTCGATTGTCTCCTATTTTCCAATTTTACACACAATAATCACCTTGTTTAGGCTTTTACCAAGGAAACCCATTTGGTACTTGATACCAAGTAAGCTAAAGGAAGCTTATCTTCAACAGGGCTCCAAGATGTTTTTTAAATTCAGTTTTGAATGCAGGAGGAAGCCCGGAGTACCCGGAGAAAAACCTGCGGAAGCAAGCATGAACTGAAAACCAAATGCACATAAAGTGCCGGGTGCGGGACTCGAACTCAGGACCTCATTGGTGCAAGACGAGGGAACTACCGCTGCGCCAACCCGCTCCCCCAACAAGATCAACATCAGATCTGTTTACAGTCATTAATTAACTTGCCAACTGATGTTAATAGGCATAAGATCATTATAATAAGATAAACAGTCAACTACAAGGCATTCTAATGCTTGGTGTCCAAAGACATTCACTCACCCAAGTGACATTCGCTCACCCTACCGAGGAAACTTAGCTCCAATGGGAAGCGACATTCACTTAACAAATACCACAACATTCGCTACACTTCAGATTGAGTGGAAGCGGAGATCTCTTCGAATATTTTTTTTTTTTAAATTTAATAATCCATTACTGCAACATGCAAGTGAAATTTGCTTTCATCCATGTAAATGATTTTGCGCAATGAGAACGACATTTACCATTCATTTTAGCGAATAAGTCAGAGCAAATATCAAGAGCGAATGTCACTCGGGCGAGCGAATATCTTAAGACGTAAAACCTTACATTTGTACACAATGAGAGAAATCCTTATATCTGGGTCCTAGGACTACTGGTATTTCAACAACCATAATATTGACAAGTGGGCATGGGTTAAATCATTTTCAGATGAATGATATTTCAAGATGTTAAACTCCCATCTTCTGTATTTTCATTGACAGACTCTGGTCACAGTTTATGCAGATTACATCGCACCATTATTCGACAAATACGTACCACTGCCGGATGGTGACCTGAGAACAAAGATTGAATCCTTAGCAGCCAGTATTGATTTCCCACTCTACAAGCTATATGTACTTGAAGGTAAGCTAACATTGCCCTGTTATTTGACAAGTGTGTACCACTCCTAGTTGATGAGCGGAGAAGAAAGATTGAAGCACTAGCAGCCAGTATTGACTTCCCACTCTACAAGCTATATGTACTTGAAGGTAAGCTAACATTGTCCTGTTATTTGACAAGTGTGTACCATTCCTAGGGGAAAAGAAAAATTGAAGCACTAGTAGCCAATATTGACTTCCCACTCTATAAGCTATATGTACTTGAAGGTAAGCTAACATCGCCCTGTTATTTGACAAGTGTGTACCATTCCTAGTTGATGAGTGGAGAAGAAAAATTAAAGCACTAGCAGCCAGTATTGATTTCCCACTCTATAAGCTGTATGTACTTGAAGGTAAGCTAACATCACCCTGTTATTTGACAAGTGTGTACCATTTCTAGTTGATGATCGGAGAAGAAAAATTGAAGCACTAGCAGCCAGTATTGACTTCCCACTCTATAAGCTATATGTACTTGAAGGTAAGCTAACATCGCCCTGTTATTTGACAAGTATCACTGTGTACCATTCCCAGATGGTGAGCTGAGAACAAAAATTGAAGCCTTAGCAGCGAGTACTGATTTCCCACTCTATATACTCTATAAACCTTGAAGTGTGCAACAAGCAATCAGACTCTGTTACGAGATCCATAGCATAACCTCTGTATTCTACAACATTGTGAACTGATGGTTTTGTATTGTGTAAGTGACTAGTAATGATTGATCAGGATTAATGAAGACCAAATCACTGCTTATTAATATTTGTGCACATGAATCGTTCATGATTTTGGTATTATTTTTGGCTGATTTTGTTGCTGCCGAACGGACAAACATTGAACATAAGTTCATTTGAATATTCAGTAAGATTGGGTACGTGGTTATGATTCGTAAAATACGGACTAATTTTCTTCTCCGTACGATCATATTGGTTTTTGTGTGTTAATCGGCTGCTTGTTGCATACTTTGTAGAGTAAGTGTACTTGAAGGTAAGCTTACAATGATGCCATGTTATTCAACAAGAATGCACTATTACCAGACAACTGTGTATACTCTTATCAGGGTTGATACAAGTTTATTAAATCTAGACAACCTTATTAAATCTAGACAACCAGGCAAGATGACATCATCTTTAAAATCTGAATCCGATGATGTCACTCTCATCTTGAAACAATGATACTCTATAAACCTTGAAGTTTGCAACAAGCAATCAGACTCTGTTACAAGATCCAAAGAATATCCCTTGTATTCTACAACAATGCGAACTGTTGTATTTTTATTTTGTAAGAGACTAGCAATTATTGATTAGGATTGATTAAGACCAATTCACTGCATATTAATACACTTGGTACATGAATCTTTCATGATTTTGGTTAATTTTGTTGCTACCAAATGAACAAATCTTGAATATAAGTTTATTTGATTATTCAACATGATTGGGTATGTTGTTATGATTTAAAAAGTACGGACTAAATTATTTCCGCGTATGGTCATATTGGTTTATGTGTGTTAATAGGCAGCTTGTTGCATACTTCAAGATTTATAGAGTATAAGCTCAACATCACAGCCCAGCTAAAGGGCGATATTTTCGAATTTATCCGGAGGTACAATAAGTCTGCTCCGTAAGTGACACAAGATGGCAGCAAGACCAAATTCCCCTATGAAATTTCCTTGTTTCACACCTAAAAGCCCTAACGCTATAACTCCAAGATGTATACTGAACAGAGAAGTTTGTTGGGCTCACTTCTGAGCTCAGCTGGCCGCTCTTTATTGTTTTTAACAATAACATTGAACAATGGCAACCACCCAGAACCATCGGTTCTGGAAGGTCAACCGCTGGATGAATTTTGAAGCAGCCCTTTTGCACCTTTGCTCAAATGAGGTATCCTGGGTATGTTAGATATTGTCCTAGTGCTGTATGTGTGTTAAGAAATAGTCCATACTGTGTTTGTTTTGTAGTCTACTTTCACAGGTGTTTCTGCAGATATGCTAGTCTAGAGCAGGATCTCCTCTGGTATCTGAAGCATTGCCTATATTGTATGCAAAGTGAAATGATTGTGACAATCTTATCTTCAAGCAAATCATAACGCTAAATGTAAAATTGTCATACAAAAACCAATTATTAAATTACATCACAGGACATGTAGACTGGAGTAATAAATGCACCATTGTTTCTGATTATGTTTTTCAGGGTCCAAGCGCTCCTCACACAGCAATGCATACTTCTACGGGTTTTATAAAAATAAACGCATCGTCCTGTTTGACACTCTACTAGAAGATTACACTCCCACTGAAGAGAAGAAAGAAAAGGTAGATATATAGCGTTATGAGAATTTCTGCCATATCTGTATGATTGGTTTAATAATATAAAAATGATAGTTCAGTGGAAATTTGTTAAAGCAATACTATAAAGTGTTGAAAATAAAGCGCCCCTGTCACCTATGACTTTTGAGTTTTTTAGCTTATTGGGTTTGTTTTTGGTAGATATTAATACCCTCCGAATTATTTGGCTTAAATATGCTTACTTTTTCTGTTATGGCAATTTGTTGAATTAAATTCGAGATCCCGAATTTAATTCTACTTGTATTAGTATAGGAAAGCATGCATGTCCTTTTTATCCATTTTTTGGTGGCAGAACCTTTTTTTAACAGAATACACTTGAAAACGCTCTTAGATAGTCACATTCTTTCAATTTATGCTGTTTTTGCTATAAATCATTTTGGTCAAAATCTTATTGTATTGCTTTAACACTAAATCATTGGGGCTAAATATGTGCTTTCGAATTAAGCAAATTTTGAGTTGACCATAATAGATTGCAATGAACAAAAATAAATGTAATCAGTAAAACACATACCATCCAAATATCCCCATGATAACAGTTGAGACGCAGCTGTTTAGGCACAGTATGGTGGCTCATGTGACAGGACATAAGTTTTGTGTATGATTGGCATATTTTTTGTGGGTTGCTCTGGCAAAATGAGCAGATAGAAAGAAGATTTTGAATTAATGACTTCTAAAGTTAAAATATGGTGGAAAGGTTGAATGTTGTTTTTTGACATAAAACGCGTCCTCATTTATACCGGGAAGTGCAATTAATCACGGTTAATTAATCACATTTTGCTATTATACATAATATTTAATCAATAATTTAAAAATCGATTTGCAGCTAATTTTTATTGCCAGATTTTTATTGCCGGATTTGCAGTGGATATTTTGATCTCTAAATGGAGAATTCAGAAGGAATGTGTGACATATTATTTATAATTCAAAAGCTGAGGTTATAGAGAAATTAGATATGCCATAAGCTCACTTTCGAAATTCGCAACTTTCCGCTTATTTCGCCAGAGCACCCCTAATATACATGTGTTTGACAAATCTGGCCAAATTCTGCTAATTATTTCAACCAGGAAGAAGAGAAAGAACCAGAAGATACAGCTGAAGATACTAAACCAGAAGAGACAGAAGAAGTTAAGGATGAAGGAAAGGATGAAGGAAAGAAAGAGAAGAAAGGCTGCAGTAATGACGAAGTGTTAGCTGTGCTTGCCCATGAATTGGGACATTGGAAATTGAGCCATAACTTGAAAAATATCATTATTGGGCAGGTATGGATCACATTTTTGTAGTGATATTTTTATATATTTCAGGTGTCCTTAGGCCAAGAAAAATAAGGGTTGTCTCAGAAACCATTTACAAAAAAGCTGTACAGTATGCAATATTTCTTCTTTCTTTAACGCTCTAAAATTTTGATCGCTTAACTTATGTGTGTGAAGTGCCCAGTTTCTAAGTACGATCCCACTCGTTTTAACTATGGGAAGTCTTGACAGTTGAAATAAAACGTAAAATTCAAGGTAAAATTGCAACAGCAAATGACAGCAACCTGGACGGCGGTCAATCGCTGATTACTCTGATAATCCCCTACCAATCAACAGTGGACGCATCTTACTGTCAGTAGAGTAACATAGATTTCAAGTTCGAAGCCTGTTCTTATTCAACTGTGGGCTGAATTTTATATGTATAGCGCCCCCCCCCCCCCCCCCCCCCACCTATATGATTGCTTCTAAATTATATTCCTATGATTTTCTATTCAACTGTTGTTTGTTTCTGATGAATTAACAGTTGATATTCAAATTAGCGTGTCACGCACTTCACAGCAATTACGGAAATGTGATTACGCAATGCATATAAGTTGATGCACTATTCATCGCGCGTGCAAAGTCTGATGCTTGAAAACAACTGAAAAACAATTGAAGTCAAAGCATCAAACTAGTATTTTGCTTCAGATTCTGCTACATATTTTTATGAAGATGAGTATCTGTTAAATTGAAAACAATAAATGTAATATAATAAATTTAATTAATACCTTTTTAGGAAGATTTTCGTTGTTGAAAGGTATTCAAACCTGCTACAGAGTTGTTCATTGCGAATCAACAACTCTGCATCTGATGCGTCTGTGTATTTTTGACACATGAACAACTCTGTAGCGTGTTTGAATACCTAACTGACAGATTTTTGGGCACCATCACTGTCCAGTGTAGAGGATCAATAAGTCATTTAGCCACCATACGGTGAGAAAAAATAATTGCTTTTCCAAAGTCCAAAATTTCTGGAAATCTATTTATATTTCTCACCGTTATTAAATGTATTTCAGACATCTTTGATATGCTTTTCTTAGCTGTGTAGGTCAGATGTATGATTTGCTTGTGACGTTAGTTCTTTCTTTTTTCTAAGCATATTACTTTTTAAAACGACCTATTATTTTTTGTCCCTGTTAACTCTTTCGCTCCGGAAAAAAATTCCACAAAACGTTCTATTTAGACGGAAAACAGCTCAGAGTGTCATGTGATTTTCACTTATAAAACTTGTCGAGCGCCAGAGCGTTATTTTTTTTTTGCCAGATTTGATGATGGCGCTAGGTTAGGGATTCTCAATTAGTTCTTTACAATGCGTCATATAAAGGAAAGAAATGTAGGGTTAAGCGCCAAATGCACCTTTTTCCCAGTGTATTCATAATGTATTTCTTTAGTTTTTGAGAGGACCATAGAGCCAATCAGTACTAGTCAATGCGCCACATTAGGCGCAAACACCACTAATTGAGAAGCACTGCGCTAGATACCTCTTTGTATCAGGCGGTTACAGGTCCAGTTCTGATTTTTTTGTACAGATACTTTTATAGTTTATACCGGAATTTAATTCCGTCAATCACGCACGCTTTCAAAAGTCGCTGTGAGCGGCTTGCTGAAGTGAGAGACTTAACTATAATGAATGTTCAACAAAAAAGCTCTTTTCTTTCCATTTATTATGGTTAGCCTCTTTAATTTGTAAGCTTACTGCTACCTGTGCTTTTCCTCGTATGAAAGGAAGTCCTTCAGGAAATCCTTGTTTTTTCAGTACAATTTTATCTGTGCCATCTGCTGTATTCTGGTTTGCATGAATTTCCTTGGGAAATGATGTCACTGTTAAAGACAATAAATCTCTGGTCTTTGATGTCACAGATATTTATGTCCATTTTAACAATCATCTGGATATAGAATTTAGATGTCACCAATGGGAAAGCTTATAGGTCTCATTTTCAAGTTGGCACCCAATAAAAGGTGGTTTTGTTACTTTTCTGTCAAAAAATATTTCCATTTTTGTATAATTTCACTATGGAAAGCAAAATGAGCTTGTTTGGGGGCTCAATGAAAGGTTGATTAATGCTCTGATAGTGCCAGAAGAAACAGAAATCAATTTATTTCATTCCAGATTGCTAGAGTTCGCTAAACATAATTACCCAGGGGTGGTGCAGGTTGTAGAGGAAAGATGTGGTAGAGGAAGAATTGGTATCAAAGAGGTGGTAGAGGAGGATATGTGGGCAGAGGAGGATGTTTTGGTTCAAGGAAGTGGTAGAGGAGATGGTAATGAGGAGGTGGAGGAGAAGAAGTTAGTATAAATAAATTATATCAATTGTCAACAAGAGGAGGAGGTGGTAGAGGAGGAGATGTTAGTAGGGATGTGGTAGAATAGCATGTGTCACAAATTAATAGGGCCAATTCAAGCTGGGCTGACCGGGGGTTAACTATAGAAGAGGGCTCACTTCAGTTTTGGGTAAAACCCGGGAAACACAAAAGCATGGCCCACAGAACCATTATTAAAAAACACAATGTTTTAAACATATGTGATACATTTTAACTGGAACTAGGTATTTTTATGTACACACATCAAACAAAGTGCCTCCCAGGTGTATTTTCAGAATATTTCATTAAAAATAACCAAGGTCAGAGGTATCAAACTAGAAACTCTTCAGATTATAATATCAACAAAACAAAAACAAAAAATTCAGATTGTGCAATTTGCACAACAGGACCGCTTTTATGGAATACTCTTGATACAAATCTAAAACAATGTAAATCAGTCAAAAACTTTAGAAATACTTATAAATCCAACATGATTGCCAATTATGATTTTGTTGACTTTGGTGCACCCTAGCCCTCCCCTTTATGTGCTTTGTTTGGTTTTTGGTTTTTTATGGTTCGTTTTCCGTTTTATTTTTATTTGTGTGTATGTGTATGTGTATATTGAAGCCTTGTTTTCAGGGATGGTCCCTTTGGGCCTTTTTGGTCTCTTGACCATTCCCACAATATCATTGTCATGTTTTTATTGTTTTAATACTGTATGATATTGTGAATAAAGTGATTTGATTGATTGATTGATTGATGTTCAGTTGAGTGTGCAATATTAACCAAAAATCAAAACAAAGGATAATACCGTGCCATCAAGGCAAATGGGGTAATGCTCAAGTGTTCAATATCGATTGATAAGATGGCAACTATAGAGTAATTATTATAGGGCAATAATACTTCCTTTGAACTTGGGTAGGGAAACATAGACGTCAGTGTTGTATCCTGCATTTAAGTGTTTTATTTATTTATTTATTTATTGACATCTTTAAGGTGGTTCTAACAGCTACGGTGTCCTGCACAGAATTTGTTCAAAATTTCACAGAATGATGAAAAAAACTTTTATTCCAAATTTTGATTTTTTTCCATCAAAGCATTTTTGAGTTACGCTATTTTTTATTTTCCAATTTCCCATAGACTTTGTACATGGCAAATTTGGCCACCATGAAAATTGCACAAAATTTGGCAAATTTCTGAAAAAAATACTATTTACAAAATAATTTTTTTCTGTGGCAGTGGTTCACAAAAGAAATTATTTTTTGTTTCTTTGCGTGGCAAACTGATCATAGATTATCATAAATTTTGATTTAAAGAAATATCTTTCATCGTTTACGAATGCGAGACTTCTAATGTTTCTACTTTTCAAATTTTATTGCGTTAATTTCTAGAAACACTGAATCGCCAGATTTCTCAGAATTTTCATTCATACTTCCCATGCTTCAATTTTAACAAACAAGGTGTCAAATGAAAGCTTATTAAATTTGCATCAATCTCTCGTTGGCTTTTAAAATTAAAGTGTTTCTAGAAAATTTTATAGGTGTTTGAAAATATGCCTAAATTTAGGAGCTAAAAAATCATTTTTCTTGATAATAGAACACTTTCTGGCAAAAAGCCCACGAGAGAATTTAGCTATTGTGATCCTTCACCAGCCCCTAAAATTTGAATGTCATAGCACATTCCCTCTTGACATGAAAATTCAAAAACTCTGATTTTTTAGGGAATTTTCAAAAAATAAAGAAAAACATAAGAAATCCGCCGAAAATTATAAAACCTGATATATGTTACCTTTGAAGGGTTTTCTTTAAATGGAAATAGGTTTTGGTTCCCATTCCTAAAAGCTATTCACTTTATATCTAATTTTCTGACATGTGTAAATAGCCGTTAGAGCTACCTTAAAAAGGGTAGCCTTATCAGTGTTCCAGCACTGCTTTCCATAAGGAAAGTTCATTTCTTTAATTGTACCACTCAATTTTAATGAACCGTCATATATGCATGGGTGTGGCATTTAGAGAATTTTTGTATTTGGTAACGCATTAATATAGTCTTAATAAAGAAGGCCTCTGCTATTAAACCTTTGTTCAGGTAAATACTTGGTCTTCAGTTGTGATACGCGCAATGTTATTGTACCATGTACCAATTTGATATACTGTGAAGTTCTGTTTCAATGAGTTATTTTCAGATACATTTTTGCTTGCAAGATAAACTTGTTGGCTAACCTATACAAGTTAAGTCAAGCATAAAAATTACAAATAGGTAATGGTCTTCTTTCAAATCTAGAAAAAAGTATACTATATTGTTAAATTATAACTAAATCGGTCACTTATTTTTCTTTTCAATTTGATTTCAGGTGAACCTGTTCCTGTGCTTCTTTTTATTTGCCTTGCTGATAGAGAAAGTAGAGTTGTATGAAGCGTTTGGGTTCTACGATAGCCAGCCAGTATTACTAGGACTCGTCATTATATTCCAGTTTGTGTTTTCACCCTATAATGAGGTATGAATGACAAAGTGATTTTAGTTAGAAAAAATATTTAGGTTGAATGGCAAGGATTGCCCAAGGAAGCCTCTCTATGATAGGATTGTCCTTCCATTTCTTATATGGTTTCATATATCAGCCAAAAAAAAAATTATGCTATTCACCTGATTTAGAAGTCCACATTGGCAGTTAATGTCAGTTGTAAACGTAGAGTCGTGTTTTCATTTTAGTGCCACTTAATAGGAAGCTTACACTAAAATTTCAAAACAGAGTAGTTTTCCATTCTTTGTATGCATCAGTCTTTTTATTTGCCTGAGAAGTTGTAACAAATTATTTTTGCCACTGATTAACCTTAGACAAATGTAGCATATACATTTTATCTGCTCAGCGAACCAGGCGTGTTGGTGTTGTGTTAAAGACCATGTTTGGAAGCAGCATAATGTGAGCGCTATATCAGAGTTTTAAGAATATCTCATTTGTGTCCTTATAGGAAGCTTGTTACAATGCCTGAGTTCAAATTTGTCTCTCGGCTTTTGTAGATTAGCATATTTGTAAATTGTAATTTGTTATTTTATGAGGCATAATTTTCATCTCAGTATCACTTATAGTGGTTAAGAGCTAAGAGTGGCGTATACAACCCAATCTTGAATGTAAAGGAACATTGAGACAAACTCTAGTTTTAACGCTGAAAACCTCATTTCACAAAACTAACAATGCTAGGGTTTTCGATAACACTCTGGACCTAAGCTGATACAGATGTTGCAGCGCCAACCATTTATCTAAGATTATTTGTATAACAATTTCGTTTTTAATGATAACATTTTATTTAATGCTTCAAAGCTTATGGTATGGAAGCATAGCTGTGGTGAAATAATCGAGGCATATAGAAATCAAAAAGTCAAAGAAATGTTTTAAAAAAATCAGGAATTCAGAATATTGTACAACCATGTCCAAATCACCGTTTTTTATTTGTTCTTCTCCCCAATCCAGTTGCTATCCTTCTGTATGACGGTGCTAACCAGGAGATTTGAATTCCAAGCCGATGCCTTTGCTAAATCACTCCATAAAGCGGAGAAACTACGCTCAGCGCTGGTGAAATTACACAAGGACAATCTAGGATTCCCGGTAGCTGATTGGCTGTACTCTACAGTGCATTACTCACATCCACCGCTGCTAGAAAGATTAGCAGCGCTAGATAAGACAGAGTAGACATTCTTGTTGATATACTTTGACTGGTACAAAATTGGTAAATTTCAAGCAGCATTTTGGAAAGGCAAAGTAGATATGCTTGTCAATACTCTGATCAGCACTATATACAGTATTTTTATTTATTAAGTTTACCTGCGTACTACATCTCTTAATTTGAGCGTAACGCGCTTGATCGTCAATGTTTCACAAGCACTGGAATAACACCAATCACATGCTGTAAATCGTGCGTAAGCGAGTTGACTTTCGCTCAAACCAGGGTAGCAACAAGCTTCAAAAACCCCTGGCAACGAACGGAAAAACTTAAATCTCAAAAATACTGTAGACAGTTTGCGATTAGATAAGATGCAATTGACATGCTTTAGTGATACACATGTATTTACTTGGCACTTAAGACTGAATGGAGAAAAATAGCTAAAGATAAAAAATGCTTGTGTTGCCCTCTGCTGGGTCAAAATTTTGAAAATCTGGGCAGCTCCCTTCTGAACTTTTTTAAAACAAAATTTTCACATTCCCTGTGATTTATATTTTCATCAACACTGACCCGAATGGTAGATCGTCATATCACTGTTCATATCCACATATCTTGGGAGGGAAACACAAGGTGTTTTTTTTTTGGCCTAATTGTCAGTATACAGTGGAAATTCTTTATAACAAATTTTGTTATGTTAGGGTTTTAAAACAATGAAAAACAAAGGAAATAAATTAAATGGTACAGGAAAAATAATTCTTTGCAACAGGGCTTTTCTCACATCAGGGGCCGGTTTCACTAACATTTAGCGATGGTCGCTAACCCCGTTTTGATCGCTAAACTCCAAAAACGATCGCTAATACCCGCTATTTAGCGATCATTTTTGGAGTTTAGCGATCAAAACGGGGTTAGCGACCATCGCTAAATGTTAGTGAAATCGGCCCCAGATTTGGTTATAATGAGTTTCTACTGTATATGCGAGTTGTACCTCACCACATTTTGATAAGATGAGTTATACACTATATTGGCAATTTAAGTCTGCCAGCTAAGTAGAAAATCCTTGTTGATGAACACTGATTAACCAAGGAATAAACAAATCTTTTTATTCCATCGGTCTTCTATATCTGTGACCATCCACCACCTACAAGCTGTAGAAGCAGCAAAATTAATTTTGTCCTACATGAGAAAATACATGCATTTCCAAAAGTTCCTATCATATGCAATTTATGTTCATCAGGGTGTACTTATAGTTCTCATTACATGGTCTTTGCAAATACTGGGTATGTAAAAATGTGTAAATGAGCAGTGGGTGAATATAATGTACAGCTTGTTTGTGGTGGATATTTGCATAAAAACAAGACTTATCTGCACACAGTCCTTGTTTAACAATATTTATGTTTATCGCATACACATCAACATACAGAAATTTAATCTTAAATACCATACCATATCCATTCGTCCAATTCAACTACTTAATTTCTGAATGTTTATCACCTTTACCGTTGAGGTATTGCACCCCAACATGCCCGATATTGTTGCAATTTTCTTTTTCAAAACTTTTGGAGTTAGAATATATTTATAAATTTAAAAAGTTTGTTAGACAGCAATAGTTGAATTGGACAAGTGGATAAGGTATGTTTGCTTAAAACCAATCAGCTGTAATATTAGCTGCTGCAATTCATGTACATAGAGGCGATATATTTAAACTCTGTTTCAGATAGTGGCATTGCATGTCCACTATATGCCTATTTGAGGGATAGGGTTTTGGTACCAATTGATTTCCAAGAGTAAGTTCAGTACCAATTCATTTTCCATAAGAAAACTCAAAATATGTGCATTGGAGATGAAATTTAGATAAGAAACTGATTATAATAATAACGTTGTGAGGGCCAAATTATGAGTTTACAAATCCTCAGGATATTCTGATGAATCGGTCAATGGGACTCTCCACACGGAAGCATCAAATGTAGAAGAATCAAGATGAATGTAGATTTCCGAAGTGCAGAAGCGCGTCAATCTGACTTTACTCCAGGTGTGTGTATTGACACGCTGGGGTGCGTGTGTGCATGGAAATAACTCAACTAAGCGTAGTCACTTACGCTCGTGCGATCATTTGCTGAAGTCCAGTTTAATCTACATGCATCTAGTTGTGCGAGTACAGATTGATTTGTCCGTGTAGAGAGCCCCAATAAGTTGTCAAAGCTTTTGCACACTAGTAAGTGTTTCCATTTTGTCTGTATTTAGCAACAGCATAATGTTCTGAGGAGTGTACTCTCAACTAGTCAGCTGACAGTCCTATTCATAATGGGCCATATTCCAAAAAGGTGTTTAGCTAAATCATGGTTTTAATTCTCTTCAACAGCAAGGCTCATTTAACTGTTCTGTTTGAAAGCTGCAACGGTGCGTATAATTCCTGGACAGTTGATGTTCAGTTAAACTGTGGTTTAGCTAAATATCTTTCTGGAATAGGGGCCTATATGTTTTGCCTACTCCCAGAGGTTTTCTACATATTATTTTCTAGTACTGTGAAGTTTTATTATTTGACATTTTATTATTTTTATTTGATTTTCATTTACGTTAGGGTTCGCTTCAGGGTTGAAGTTTTTGACGGGATTTAAGTATACTTTTTCTGGTAAAGTTATATGCCTTTAGAGTTGGAGTTCGGCCTTGTCATTCTAATCATTTATTGAGCAAAATAGCCAATAACTTACAGCTGAATATTCGGCACTTCGAGAATATTTGCAGAGCTGAATAACTTGTCAAGATAACTGTCCATTAATTGAAGCATAAAATATGAAGCACCAATCTGTTATCTGATGTTCATAGACAAGTTGTGTTTTATAATCATGATAGACATAAGCATGTTCAGGTTCAAGGAGAAGCATGTGACAATTCCATTCCATTTCCCAAAATAGGGTCATAAAAAGAACACAATAGCTGTGACATAATTTGTTTTATATTGATTTTTAAAAGACATTAATGAATAGAACTGTAATCAATTCATCATTCTAAAATAAGTATTTCACAACTAAATCACTGCCACAAATGATGCCATCAATTGTGAAATATATTGAATATGTTTTAGTCCCTCTAGCTAGACTTAACCCAAAGTTATGTTAATTATTATTATGCCACTAAAACAAAGCCCAGATAATCATGAAATACATTGTTTTAGATTCCATGATTTGTCACTTTTATTTTAATGTAAACTTGAAATTTCATTTCGTTTGCCCTTTAAAACTTCCAAGTTTTTGTTTCTACAAGTTGGAATGAGAGTTTAGTTTAATATCAAGCTGTTTGATTCTCATCATAATGCACTTGTCAGCACTTATATTACACAAAGTAGTCCTTATATACATTGGACATTCATAACAAAATTCGATATTAGTAAAATCCTGATTTAAAGAAGTATTTTTCAACTACCATTTTACTAATTTCTAAAGTTTTTTATTATTTTTAAAATGCTGATATAACCAAATTGTAAATATAAAGAATTTTTTGTCTGTCTCCAGCAACTTTGTTGAATTGTATTTAAGTAAATTTAACTACAGAAATAACATTTCCAAATGTTTCACATTTAAAAAAATGACCAAACCGTGTGCAAAGGTGTTCTTTGTCAATAAAATAATGCAATGCATTTCAAAGTCATTTGAGTCATGTGATAAACAGATGTATTGTCACTGACATTTTGACCCATGTATAATACATTGTAACAGGATCTTGCATTTTTGTAAATTGTCATCTAGTGTGGGTCAACTTTGTTCAAAAATAAACTTCACATTTGGTGAATAACTAAGACTAAGCAGGTTTGGACATTTTATTTCTATGAAGGTGATCAATAACCCTCACTTCCGCACGTTATAAAACTGTCTAAGTCCAAATATGTCATACGAAAATTTCTAAATTCCCCCCGGAACCCCTGACCCCCTGCATCCCAATCCAATGTCCAGCAATGGCAAGCCACCGAGCGGGGCCTGCTTCGGCAGCAATTCTGTGCCCATTCATATCCGCCACCTATGACGTATTCGGACTTGGGCTAATTCCTGATTTCTGCCTGTAGTACGTTGGAGGGTAAGGGTTAAGATGGACATGGCAAATTTTGTCTAGCTGCTAGCAAAGTTTAGCTATTTAAGTTGCGAGATGTTTCTTAATCATTTTTGTAGACATTTTCATTCAAAATTTTTCTCATGGTGTAAATTTTTACCACAGTGTAAAAATGTCATTTTGAATGAACATATCCATTCTAAATTTTCCACATGCAAAGTGTATAAAGTAGTGAATTCCAAGGTCACTTCAAATTTTCAAATGCTTACTGCGTTGTTGAATTTTCAACATCAGTTATATATATGCGACCTGTCATATCGAAATGTACCTTAAGGGTCCCGAAATTTTTTGGCCTCATCTAAAAGCTGTGATTTTAAGCTTTAAAATGACACCTTACTTTTAGTTATTGGGTGTTCGGTTGCAAAGTTAATTCAAATTGACAAAAGGCATCGGGATGATTCGAAAAACTATAGTTCTGAGAAAATCAAGTTTAAAGTTTTTGTACTAAGTAAAACTTTAATGGAGAGAGGATTTTTATCTTGGTTTTTAACACATTTTTCTTATATTTTTGATGTTGGAACCCGGTTATTATGATAGAATACACTTCAATTCAAAAGTAACATTTCTGATGAAAATAGAAATTCTTGACTCAGCTTCAATGGTCCGTATCTCATAATTTACTATGCCGACCTTAAGGTACCTTTCGATATGACGGGCCACATAATACTGATATTGATCAATTGGATCTTTTCATTGTTAACTAATATCTCCTTGAGATGATGGTTACGTTATTGAACAAAAAAATATAGAGCAAAATTTATATATAGAATGACAATTGAGGACCCTAGAACTAAAAGGGGGTTAAGGGCACAGTTAACCCCGGCGGTTTGTTCCAATACGAGAATTTTACTTTTTTACATTATTGGATACTTTAATATGTTACCTTTGATAACAGACAATAAAATATTACAAAACCCGATGTTTTACACTAGTTATGGGAGAAATAAAAATGATATTTCACATTTTTCTGTTTTAAAAAGCCACGTGGCTGTTGGCGGGAAAATAATGGCATAGATACGCGCCCTACATTTTGCGCCATTGTTGCGTGCCTTAATGCGTGTGCCTTTTGCGCGGCAAGAAATGTTGCGTGTGCAGGTTAATGCGGTGCGTAATTGTTCTTGCGTAGCTAAATTTGTGAAATCCCGCATGATTATTGTCAAAATTGTAAACAAAGACCAAATAACTTACAATTTATATTTTGGTTTTCATTATTATTTTCAAAATTAGGACTGACTAAGGACCTAAAAATCGGATCTGAAAATTGAGCATGGTACTAACCATTATTATAAATAAGTTGATAACATTTCATGTCTGATACCCAAGTTTAATGCATTAAAATTTCATCATTTTTAGGTCAAAATGACCGATTTTTACATAAAACACAGGATTTCTCCTATTGGTGTTTTCGTGAAAAACGTCAAATTTACAAACAAGATAACTATAGTTTAGGAAAATGTAGAACTTGAACTTTAATTTTCATCTTTCTCTAGGAACACATTTTTTATTTTTCAAAGTTAGATCCTGTAACTCGAGTTATGTTCAATAATGTAGTGAAATTTTAGCCAAAAATATTATAACAATAACTTTTTTGATGGTTTATTAAATATTTTGAGAACCAAATATTTATTTGGGAAAACAAAAAATGCGTTCCAAGGCCAAACGGTCCAGATTAGGAACTTAATATGAAACAAACTTTCCAGAATAGGTTTTTTAGTTATCTTGTTTGAAAAAATTGCAGTCAAAATTTTATATAATGACGATTTACTTAAAAAGTATATTTTGTTGAGACAATCCGATATCAAAATCATATTCCTCATTAAATTTCCTTTCAGAAAATGTATACTTTTATATAATTTTACCAAATATTAACACTTTTACAAGCAAAAAACAAACTCCGAACACAAGGGGTTAACTGTGCCCTTAAGTCACAAAATCTTGAAAATTGAGTTATATCAATTTCCTGCTACAGAAGTCTCATTTCTACATTCTGTAAAAGTTTTGTAGTAATTTGATGATCAGAACATGCGTAAAAGTCACTGCGAAATACAGCAATACCATTCAAGACTACACAAATGATTTTATGTTTGTGCCGTTAATTCAGTTTGTACTCAATGTGACTTAACCCCCTTCTAGTTCTAGGGTCCTCAATTAACACCATGGTAAAAATTGAAAAAAATGAGAATAAAGGTGATAGGAGAAATAAAGGTACCATCCGGAATTGAAAGTTTTATTAAATTCACTCCTCTGGCGGCTTGTGAAATGGAATAATGGAAGGCTCCCAGTAACAGTGTTGGAAAATTTGAAAATGTATGTGTGTAATAGAGATTGGATTGAGTTTGGAATCTATTTTTAAAATCAAGAACTAAAAGCATGGTCCCACTATGCTCTTGATGAATTAATAGGTATTGTGAATGCATCTTGAAAATGTATGGCAAATGAGAATGCGCTCCTATAATGTTTTAAGATGTCTTTGGACTTGGCGACGTCAGCTGAGTGATGTCTCAGTGATAGGAATGCATTATGAGTGCATCTTGAAAACATCACTTTATGTATGATTAATGGTGATGGTTTCCCAATGTCTTGACCATGTCAAGGCCAAGTCTTGGCAATGGACTCGCGATGCATTCGCAAAGATAAACCTTGGTAAGGGAAAAAAAATGCATCTTGAGAAATGGCAACAAAATCAATGTTTTCCCAATGTTGGAATGACGTTGCCCTGTGGCAATGAAACCTTTCATGCTGCTTTCAAAAAGCATTCCACATGTAAACATTACATTGGGCCAAAATGCTCCATTGCCCATCCCCTTTTTAAATTATGTCTACAATTCCAGGAATGTCCCCAAAAAAATTGATGTTTGTTACCAATTTTGGGGGTTAGAAAGTGCAAACAATCGCCCCCAAAACCCTTAAAAGCAAGAACTAATTTCTTGCAATACTTTTGCAATGCATTCACAATCCCAATTAACTTTCTGTAACAAGTTTTATATATGTGACGTGGTATAGCAAAACCAGGCTCATCTGGGCAGAGATGGAAATTGATTTTTTGTAATAATATTAAAATATAGGTTTTGCTCTTTCTAAAGATTTTTGTTTCATCTCAAATAATCATTCCTAACCAAAGTTATGAAATTTTAAAATATGGATTTCTAAATGTTTAAAATGAGAAATGGACAACAAAATAGAGCAAATAATAAAGAAAATCAAAGAAATATTTGTTTAAAGGTATACATTCCCATTTTGATTTTACTCTGGGATTTTCACATGTTTTTATTACATTTAGCACTACAAATTTGTAAGAAAATCAGTTTTGACAAAATTCACCCTTCCCATTATCTTTTTCTCATTTTTAGCCTTGCCCAGTTCCGCCTGATTTTGCTATACCATGTCACATATACTTAAAAGTAGGACTAAAAATATACAGTAGAAACTCAATATAACGAAGTTGCTGGGGACAGACAAATTACTTCTTTATATCCAAAATTTCGTTATATCAGGGTTTTTAAAACAATAAAAAACAAAAGAAATTAGTAAAATGGTACAGGAAAATTACTACTTTATAACAGGGCCTTTCTTATATCAGATTTCGTTATAATGAGTTTCTACTGTATAAATACAAATTATTTACAGCTTTTTTAAATTTTTGAGCCGAAGCCTTTATTAGTATAACACTCAATCAAACACCATACAATGAATCTAACGAGATCTAATCATCAAGTGTACAATGTGCCTTAACGATCGGTGCCAAAGCCTCATTTTCAAAAAGTTTTTACTCTCTAGCTCAGCAATTGATAAATAAATTCATGTAAAAGTAGGTTTTACATGCTGAACATGATGGTAATGTCAGTTGACATAGATTAGACAAAGGTATAATTATGATATTGGCCAAAAATATTGAAAACCATTTTTCTTTACTTGTTTTTAGAAAACCTGTTAATTTGCTTTGATAAAATTTAGACATTTTTACTTTTTAGAATCTAGAAACGAATAATAGGAGTCTGTCACGCATCGCCGTATAGAGCCCAAACGTATGAAAAACATATACTGTTTTAGTAATCGATATACAGTAGAAACTCATTATAACGAAGTTGCTGGGGACAGACAAATTACTTCTTTATATCCAAAATTTCGTTATATCAGGGTTTTTAAAACAATAAAAAACAAAACAAATTAGTAAAATGGTACAAGAAAATTACTACTTTATAACAGGGTTTTTCTTATATCAGATTTCGTTATAATGAGTTTCTACTGTACATGTATATCTATTATCCAAACTGTGTACGTCATATACGTTGGGCTCTCTACATTGGTATGTGACTGAGCCCTTAGATAGTATCACATTTGTGATTACTAATTTCTAAAATATTGCCAAAATAGGTCAAAACTGTTGGATCTATTTTAAACAATCTCAATTTTAAGAAACACAATCCAATGATATTTTTTCTAAACAAATATAAGTCCAACATTCTATAATGGGACAAAAAAACATTTTTTTTACTTATTTATTAATTATTTTTTTTTGCATTTTTAAAACTTTTGTGCATTTCTTTACTTCTTTTTTTTTTTGCATTTTTGTAGTTTTTTGGGTTTTTTTTAGGTTTTGTTTTGTTTTTAGTTTTTTGCTTTTTTGTACTTTTTGGCTTTTTTTTTTGTTTTGTCCCTTTTACATATGGGTTTTTTTTTTCATTTTTGGCTTAAAATTTAACGGTTGGTCTGAATCTAAAACATCAACATGTTCAGCATGTGAATCTGCATGCATATCTGCTTCTAGAATTGATCACTTTTTCATGCATTGAATTATCAGTTGCTGCGTTATAAAGAAAAACAAATCCAAAAATGATGAGTTGACACCAGGCTTTACACAATATAACTTTATAACATCAATTATATTAAGCATATATACAGTGTATTTTTTCAATATAAACTTCTAAACCAGTTGATGGGGTCAAAAATTATCAAGTTTAATACCCAGAAAATATATTAGGAATCCACTCATATATATTTTAAATCTATCGGGAACCATACTAGGAGCTGTGAGGCAGTCATGGGTGGCTGTGATGATGCCTCTGTCTGTTTCATGGTTGCCATTTTATGATGTTCTGAAATGGATTTTTTTAGGCAAAAAACTTTACTCTAATTGCTCTGTGGTCTGGAAGACATGAGTGGTTCCCTTGTGGGGCACTGCATACAGTGTTTACTTGGTGAGTTTAATTAAGCATGAGAGACCATAACACTATAAACAAAGATAATACAATTGAAACAAGGACAGATGATATCACAGCCTTCTATGGTTGCCAGGTAGTAGCTCAAGTCAACACATCACAGCTGTAACTGAACAAGGGTTTTTGATAGAACTAAAATATATTTGTTAAATTTTTAAACAGTAACCAAACTAATGACAGGATTCTACAGATTCAATTTGGAGCGCAACTAATTAATACACCTCAGTTATATGGTTTATTAAGTAACAGGATACATATAATACCATGCACCTATAATAGGTGACCCATGAGTTCCTCAAAATTGATTTTGGGCATCAGTTCATATGCTAGACTTGCACTATTTCTAAACTAACAGAATTTTACAGATTCAATACCCATGAGTTCCTCAAAATTGCTTAGATATAAAGACACTTTTGTAGAATTAGACCCGTAAGTTATACTGTAGTTTGGCTATAATTTGGAAGCAATATAATAATCATACCCCGGACACAGATTTGTCATTAGAACGATAATGGATTTGTTATCAATGGCTTATGAGTCGCCTATATGTGTGCCGCCGCGGCAAAAGGGTCTAGTTGTCGACTCCTATATGTTGCTCATTGTAGCATATCTGATGTATACAAATACCATACATTAGATATGCTACAAGGAGCAACATGTACGAGCCGACAACTGAACCCTTTTGCCGCGGCGGTACACATATGCAGGATTTGTTGAATTACGTTGTCAATAATATATTTACCATGTCCGTTACCGATTTTTACAAAAAATAAGCATACTATATTAGTAAGATTAACTTTGAAACTCCAAAGCGGGAGTATATAAAAATGTCAAAGTATAAAATCTCTAAAACAGACCCAGGAAAAAGGAGTACAATTTGAGTACTGATGTGCTTGAAATGTACTAACAACATTACAGAGGTGCAGATTTAGAACCCTCATTCTATTATACTTTTTGTAGCAAAATTCCAGTTCAAAAGGATATGAGAATACGTAGAGTCGGTCAAATAAAATACTTTAAAACATGCATTACCACAGTTTTTCAACTAGAATCTGAAGTGCAGTTGGTACATCTAGAATTGTGACTAGAAAAGCAATAACTGTGTCCAAATCTGCATCTCTGGAAGTAAATTCCAAGCACAGCACTTGCTTAAATTGTACTCCTTTTTGTCCAAGGAAAGCTGCTACTCTAACATTTCATGGTGTTGGCCAGCCATGGATCCGCTAGCCAACACAATTGTTAGGTAGCAGGTCCTCGCCTGGGCTAAAAGCTTGTGTTTTAGAGGGTTTATGCTATGCTCTGATGTAAACATGAATAATATATAATGAATATTGATGAGTTAAATAGTAAAAGAAGCTTCTGTTTTAGAAGGTTTAAATGCTTGATACATTATAATTAAAGTTATACAATATACTTGAATATTTAATTACCTGAATAAGAGATAAAATTATTTTCCTGGCAACATAATGCTTATCTCATGCAGTGCGCCAAATATGGTTAAAAATATTTGTCAGATCGTGGTCAGATGGAAAGTTACCACCATAACATTTATAACACATTTATATAGCGCTCTATAGAACAGCACTTGAAAATTATATATGTTTATAATTAAGATACAAGAAACAATGGAGCATATACTTGATATGATACTTTTACCACGAAAGTTTAAACATAATGTTATATAAATTTGGTTGCACTATTATACTGGGCCCTGGTCTATATCATGGTAAGGAAATGTAGAACTTTGCACAAATAGCTCCATTGGGTGTAAAATTGATATGCTTGCCAAAATTTTGTATTCTCTGCAACTCAATATTATTGTCACTTTGGCTGATGGACTTAACTTTGTCACATAGGCATTTTGGAATTCAAAATATATATTTCACTGTATTTTAGTAGTATTCAGAAGCATTTTGGGACCCACACACATGTATTGAATTGTCTTGGGAAAAAAACTAAACAAGAAAGAAAATATAGAATTTACACCTATATAACTATCCAAAGCCTATAACTAAATACTACTTAAGGTAACACTTAACAGGTAACACTACTAATTCCTTAACATATGAACTAGATCACTATCCTTACTACATGTAATACAAACAATTTATATACAAAGTTACCAAAGGAATATCCTTTGGGTTCATCATCACAGAGGTACATCTACATTGTAAAATATTCACTCTTAAATAATGCATTTTGTAATTTGATAGCAGAATGTTAGATCCAGTTTTCCCTATAAAGATTTCTGCATTTGGGGGAATTAAAGAATCAGTTTGGATGAGCTGTAAAGCTATTTATGCCCAGTCTCTAATTTTGTTTTTAATCACCATGTAAAAGTGAGAATACTGAGAGAGATTACCATATTTATGGTCCTTTTCAGTATGCGGTATCGACCATACGTAAGTATTCTATATTACTTCTGATAGTAAAATATTTTTACAATGCAGACATACAATCTCTGTGTATGAGTTTTTCCTATTTTTCATAGTGAAATAACTTCCAAGTGCCCACTCAAATTTCTCTCCTAACATTATTGACACTAATCAGAACAAATGTAATATTAAAAGATTGATTAACAATGGAACTACTTGTCCTTATACAATTATTTGAATAAATGTTATAATACAGTTTAATACCGTATCCATTCTTCCAATTCAACTACTGATTTTTTGAATATAAATTGCCTTCATGCACTAAACATTTAGTTATCTCATGCAGTGCGCCAAATATGGTTAAAAATATTTGTCAGATCGTGGTCAGATGGAAAATAGATGAACTGGCCATGTGGATACTGTATATCTGTTGCAACACATAATGTACAATGTCAAGTTTGTTTATTTATTTTTAAGACTAACAGAGACTATTGTAATCTTAACATATTAGCATACTTTACAACTCAAAATTAGCAAATGCAAACTATTTTGGTAAAATGGTTTTCATTTTTGTCTTATTTCCACAAGTTTTTTTTTTCTTTCTTTTTTACCTTTTTGTGGTTTTTTTTAAATAGTTCATTTTTAACATATTTTTCTTTGAGCTTTTTCCATTCTTCTCTTTTGAATTTTTTTGTATATATTTTTTTAATATTATTTTTTTGTATTTTTTTTTTTATATTTTTATTTTTTCAAAATCTTTTTCTTTGAACTTTTTTCATTCTTTTTGAACATCTTTATAGTGTTTTTTTATATTTTCTTTTTTTTTTACATTTTCTTTTTAAACTAAAGTACTTATGTTTTGAACGTTAACAATTTTATAATCAAAATAAATCATCTATTTTCATGTAGTACCAGTCAGTGTCAGTAAAACATTTAGGTCCGTATGCACAAAAGAGGTTTTAAGAGTTAGACCAAGTTTAAAGTAAGACCGGGTCTAAGTCAAATTTTGTATCACAACTAAATATATTTTCTTCAACCAATATTGTCATATTTTGTGTTGTCTGTAACATTTTTGTTTGAATCTTCGATATTTCAAAGCTTTTGCATTTCAAAAATGCTTCAAAAGGTTCTTTTATGGCAGTAGTAATTTTGACTTACACCCGGTCTCACTTTAAACCTGGTCTAAGTCTTAAACCTCTTTTGTGCATACGGACCTAAGATTGCACAAAAAAGTTTCCACGCGAGAGGGATGAAGTTTGCAGCATAAGATAATTTTGCATGAAGGGATCAGTTATTATTAGGCAATTCTAAAGCTTTGAAACTTGTAGTGTCAAAAACTCCAAACCATAATAGCTTCAACACTTCAAAGCTCATCTCACTTACTAGAATGTGTTGATTCTTTTGATTTGAACAAGAAATTATTTGCAAAATAATAGTCTTTGGTTTCAATGACACAAGCATGAAATAAAAAGGCACAATTTGGAAGTACTATACATGACTGATCTGACAAATGTTTTGCTGGTGTCAAATTAACAGTCAGGTGCAGGATCATTTTCTTTCAAGAACAGCACAATAATACCAATGGAATAAAATACTGCACTTTCTTGCAAATCAAACGTACATGATAATTTCAAATAACATATATTCAAATTTTGTTGTAATGCATGTAGTTTGATTCATGGGAATAAAATATCAATTAGTTCAAATGTAATCATTTATGCATCTTTTCTGTACATACACACAATGTACCAGAAACCAGCTATTTCTGCTAGTGCAACAAAATAATTGTTGAATTGTATTTGTTCTTTTAAAATGTAGCATTCTGGACTTTTACAACAATATATCATTCTGGTCTTGAATATATAGCAAGACATATGTTTAAAAACAAAACAAAAAACTATTTAAGTGGTGCTACCACAAATTGAGTAAACACCAACATTAAAATTTATACATCAATAAACAATATACAACTTATTTAAACTTGCAGCCATTTTGTTGCCGCTCTTTTGTACCTCTTTAATTATTTTGGAAACAAGGTCAGTATCAAGCGGCCCAATCGGAACTCGATCTGCAGCCTAAATACTAAATATATATACATGTAAACCAAGATCATCTATCAATTTGTCACTGTCTAGAGGTGTGATTGAGACAAATCTTGCTTATTTTGGCCAGATTTTGCCATATGAAATTAAGATCACTTCAGGTTAAGTATATCGCTGTACACGTACACATGTGTGCTGCTGCGGCAAGAGGATGCATTTGTCGGCTCATACATGTTGCTGATTGTAGCATATCTGATATATGCAAAGTAGTATACATCAGATATGATACAGTGAGCTACATGTAGGAGACGACAAATGCATCAGTTTGCTGCAGCCCCACACAAATAAGTATTGCTAACATTATATACACCTTTTTATTTGTTCAAAAAAAACAGTAAATAGTTCCCCCCATGTTTTATTCTCTTAGCTTAAAGTTAATTATACCAGTCTGAATAAGGCCAAGTAACAAAAATAACCAGTTGATCGTCCCCGCCCTCACCATTTTTTCAGAAATTCCAAAACTTTGTAATTTTTCTTCCTTTGCTTGATTAGTTAATATCAGAAGAGGTTGAGATGTGAAAGTCAATACAAGTGTTTGGGTATCATTCATATAAACCCACTAAACATAATTTCTCCATTTTGGGGGTAGTAGGTGTAACAAAATGAGGAAATAACATTGGCCTCCTCGTAATATGGCAAACATTCAGCTGTTGAAAATTAGCCCAAAATGAATAGTAAATTGCTGAAAAATTACAAATAATAAGGACCTCCCCTCGCCAACTTATTTTGAATGTCTGGACGATCAACTTGTATTTTTTGTTACTTGGCCTAATACTTACCTACTATACTTATATAAGACCTATACTGCTGTCAATTCCATATGTTCCTCCATTAAGAGAGCACCTTCGGCCATCTTTGATTCTGATACTGCTGTTCAGTTTGTTTAAGTCAATATCCTTTCAGAGACCCCTATATTAGGGGGCTTTTACATTACCATCAATATCAGTTTATTATATTCAGAAAGCTAGCTGTAGCTTGAATGTTCTTACTTGGTTGCAGTAGATGAGGGTAATGAAGGTATCTAATGTTGAATAGTCCCAACTCCATTCCTGATTCTGATCCATCCTTGTTGTTGATAACCATTTATATCTTTAAATGGAAATGACTTGTTGCCAGGTGAATAAAGACAAATTTTGCCGTTTCTTGTGTTTCTAGATGGGTTTTCTTGAATTTTACAATGAAGACATACTAGCAGCATTCGCTAATTAAGACCAGCAGCTCCTAAAAGTAAAGTCCTTTTGTATCTTCAGATTAACATTCTGAGAGCAACACTTATCAGATGGTCTCATTGATGTATGCAAGATGTACCATGAAGGTCGTATGACTTCCTCTACACAGGAGGAGGTAGGCCTCTTTCTGGCCTTTCTTCTGGAGAGTTTGACGATGTAGTCTTTTCCTCTTGCCTGAAAATAAAGTATAATTCATAAGTCTATTACAAGTTACAAACATCATCGTCCTAGAGTATTATGCCATTCTCTGCCAAAAGAATCATGCTATTCCAATTTTAGTCATAGTAAGCAACCTACCACCCCTTTCATTTCAACACCACCCTTTTGTCACAGCACCCGTTATATTGAAAATTTTCTGAACCACACCCTTTTGACAATATTTTGATTTTTATAGACCCATCCATTCTAATGCCATGTGGTGCATATACAGTGGGTACATGGGATGGTTCTCCTTTTTTTCAGTTTCATGTAAAAGGTCAACACTACAGAGGTTTCAGTTTCAAATTTTAATATAATTGGTTTAACCATATTGATTTAATGAGCAATTCCATATTTCATAGTTGCCTATACTTTGATGAGCAAAATAAAACGCCTAACCAAAAATGACGCATGTTGACTCCAAAATGGAACATCTTTTAGTCCTAAAATTTCACATAGTTGTAATGCTCAAGAACCTGTACCAAAACCTCCATAGGTTTGTAACGATACCATGTTTTAAATATATCATCATACCTGATTCATAAACTGCTTTGATGACATTGTGATATTTCTTCAGATTAGTCAATCATCAAAAGTGATGCAGAATCAAAATCTCCAAATGAAGAAATTGGATTAGTAGGAAGGCGAAGGGCAAAAAGCTTGATAACTTCCAAAGGATCTTTTCCAAACAAAGTTGGGTCACCAATACTCCATTGAAGAGACCTGGTGTTTCCTGGTGGTGGTTGATACAACTCCTTTACCATTCTTTCTTTCCTGATGGCTTCTTACTTGTTTGACAAGTAATTAGGTATAGATACAGTATACACTGCAATATCTGTGAAGTCTTTTGGTGCCACAAATCTATAGCATCTTGTAAGCAAGGGATGGTTTGACAGCACAACTGTAGAGTTGCATGCATGCCTTTGAATTATTTCTCATGTGACATCGTAGCCATCTTCAGCTTGATGTAGAAATTATCTTTCCGGTGTCTTTTCTGCAATAAATCATTCAAAATACCATTTATATTAGATACCCTTGATTCCATTAGGAAGAAGGCATAAACATTTCTACTGCCAATTGAATAGTCGCTGAAACAAAATAGACTAAGAGAGAACTCAGACTGCATATATGGACTATCTGGTGTGATGGCATGGGAGCTTAAATTTGGGGGGGGGGGGGTGGTCAACTTCGGGTGCAGAGATTTTTAATAGGCAAACTACACAAATACACGTTTCCATCAAAGTTACTGGTCTGAGCCCCGGTTGGACCACGTCTCCTTGTTCCTTGGGCAAGAGACTTTACTCTAATTGCTTTGTGGATTCGAAAGTCACGTTAAGACGTAATATCTGTGCATTAGGACAAGATGCATCATCAGAAAGAACATGAATTCATCCAATCAGACCTAAAATGGCACTGACATTGGTATGTCCCACTCTAAATCTATGTCAGATAATTAGTTCCATTTTGCTCTCGAAGTTCAAGTGCAACTTGTCAAAGGAACTCATTTATTTTGAATATTCAAGCACCAGCAAGTAACACAAATTCCAGGTTCAATTCCTGGCTCAGGTACTGAATTTTCATTTAATTTACAGTCCACACAGACTTTTTAGGTTGTTCTCAGGCTACTTCAGTCTTACTTCTTCATCTAAAACAGTCATTTGATTCATCAATCCGAGTCTGCCACACCTATGTTTACTGGATGCTGCATGAAAGGTAAATATTACAACCTAAGTATGACAGAATCTGTTCTATGGAAGCATTTCTAAGTGAATAAAATGGTTGTGATGATCTGCTTGCAGTAAACCATAAGCACTTTGTATCAAAAAGCGGTATAAAAATGCCATTATTATTATCATTAAAATTAAAAGTATTTCAGTTTTAATTGCTTACCTGTAAAAGTGAGACCAGAGATGTAATGTCAATTGAAACCACATAATCTTTCGTTGGTGATGGATATATTCAGACATGCTCTTCAGTACTTCAGATAGTTCAGCTAAATGCATGATGTAGACCAAGTTTGGTACTTCTATCACGAGCTATCTAATGTTGCATATTCCTCGGTGACTGAACCTTAATTTCCATACTAGCAAAGTGCACGTCAGGATTAAACTAAATATGCATGCCAAATAAGGCATATCTTTGTTTTCCTCTGACGACTGATGTAGTGTATTGTCCACGTAATTTACCAAAACTAGACAAGTACATAGCTGCACAAAATTCTTGGAATGTTTTATGGATAAATGATACTTGTTGGTTTCCATGATCCTTCTGCTTTGTGCAAGTCAAATTCACAGACATTCTGCACATTATCTTGAGATTCAAAATGTTTCTCTTATGCTTTGAAAATGATCTTGAGCTATATCCTGATCATTCAAACATTTGAAAGCAGAGTACCCAGGTTGTACAATATGGTCTTCTCACTTTACGTCAGTTTTAGATCAACTGAAATGTCATTATAGTCAAAACTGTTAACTGTACGCTTTTCAATGTTTAATGTCTGTAATGTTTTCTTTACATAATTTCAGACAAACCCATTCCTGGGGCATTTTCCCAAGCTCATCTTGCATCATCATTCCTGCACAACCAATACCACTAAATTCTGAGTAATTCACCTGGGTCTTAATGAGTTTACATCATTTTTGTCAGCAAATAGCAACAGCTCAGCGGCACTATAAGGACTAAGATAAAGTAATTCCGCATGGTAGTAATGCAGCAAACTCTGCACAGGTTTGTAAGAATCATTTACACTATTGTCACAATAATCCACCACAACCTAAAGTGTACAAATTGTTTCCAGATACTTGCTAATCTCACTCCACAGTCCAGAGCAAATCACTAAAATGTATCTCGATCCACGTCTGAAGGAGCGAGTGCCAGATGAGTTGGGTACAACTTTAGATGTTGCATTTTCTTCAACTGTAGTTTCTTTTAAGATTTATCAATTCTTTAATCCTGATAGAACTGTTATGCTCTTCTTCAAGAAGTTCAAGATGAACAAATATTCTTTGGTTTCTCTAGTATCCATGGTAACAGGCTAACATGTCCTGAATCTTCCATATGATACCCTCAACTGTAAAACATACTTGCTGATAACCCCTCATGATCATCTAAAACATATGTCGGTCTCTGAAGGCTCTGAAGTATTTGTCGTTACTTGTAAATCCAGAGCAAGTGCCAGGCAATCCAGATGTACATATAATTTATCTACTATCAATTGTACAATACAACATATTTTAAATATATCACTATTTACATAATGTACAATTTGATTCAGTAACGTTGTTCAATAATAAGATGTAAATGCTGCATTAATTCTCATTATTTGGAGTACAAGATCACACTTTTTAACCTTTTGGGTGGAAGCTGACCTTCCATTAACACAGTCACATAAAGATTGGAAATCAGCTTATTATATTACAGACAAATCATCATAATTCTAGTGATCGATATAAGAAATATGAACGAAATCTGTGAATTTCTGCTATAATGTGCATTCACTTACTCGGTAACATAGTTAGTCAAAATTTACACATTTAATTTAAAATTAAAGATACATGTATATAAAGTGTGTGTTTCCAATTTCAAATATTGAGAACTGAACAAGCATTTAAGGAAATCACAATTCATGCATCTTCCTTAGTTATGGGGTAAATGTGTACAAATATATAATAGCTAGTAGTACAGTAAAACTCATAATGAAATCTGATATAGGAAAATCTTGTTTTCCTGTACCATAATAATTTCTTTGTACTTATTGTTTTAAGAACATTAATATAACAAATTCAAGAAAAAACTAACATTTAAGTTGGAAGCATCTTCATTATCATGAGTTTTCACTGTAGAACAATTATTAGAAGGCATGAGATTACATCCTCCTGAAAAAAGCTGGAAACACTGGAAAAGAGTGTAAAATTGGTAAAAAATGCCAAAATAATTACAGTATAATAAATTGTTCTACTTCTAAATAATTTTGTACAATTAGTTCACATATTATTTCTGGTTGATTTTTTGTTGCTTTGTTTTTCAACAGAACTTACAGGCAATTATAATTTCTCTTCTTACGCTAAAATACAGTAACTTGTTAAAATATATAGTTCAATAATACACATACAATAACATAATATATATATTGGTGTACTTTACTATCCTCATACACAATGCCTTCACAAACCTTTTTATATGTTGGTAATTCTTTCCGCAAAATAAACCAAAACCTTTTCTGCTTAGGTGTTACAATACTAGGTGTTAATTTATTAGTGGAAACTATACATTGTACATTTTGCTTTGACAGATAGAGTTAACCAAACATTAAAATGATTGTTTTTTCTAGTTTTAATAGAGATATATCTTCTACAATTAAAACTGTCAGATTTCAAGCAACTTTGATATTCTTAAATTCTGATTTCCATTATGAAAAAAATCAATGTTGATTTTTCATGTTTCAGATTAAGAGAAGTGCTGCTTCCTATATTGCTGAGCATATCACAAATTATTTAATCTATCAAAAAATACAACCATCACTTCATACTTTTTAAATTTACATTAAACTTTGCTTGAAAACCAGATCCAGCAGAGTGAATGATTTTCAAGTTTCAGTCAAAGCTTTCTCGTAAATGTCAATATACAATAAAAATATAGAATTAACTTTAATATACAGCAGTGTTACAAGGCTAATATTGAAATATTGTAGTCTTCAGTAGATAGCATCTTAAACAAATTGCTTTCTTCAAAAGTTGCATATTCATGCATCAAATTTAGGTATATATTATTAGAAGGCAATGTGTAAGAGTCATGATAAAGATTAGTCATGAAATTTCTATACATCTTTACCATGACAACCAACCTAAACCAAGCAGACTCTTTCTTTATATCATTCAACCCTTGAATTTTGGTTATAAATCCATGGAAACAATTTACTCAACTCTTGAAAATTATCCTAAGATTCTTTCCATCACTTTGTTATTGGGTGTAATGGGTTAAGATCTGTTTACATTTGAGATAGAGAATAGAAACACAGCTTAAATGGCAATGGCAAATATTGGGAATTGCCTGTATTCATGGGTCAGAATGTCAAAATCACTTTTCAGGAAACAGGACTGACTTTTAATAACCACAGGTCAAAGTAGCATCTCTCTTTAGAAGAGATAGGCTTCACTCCACTGCTGCAATATTGCCAGTTCCCCTTTGACACATATGCCAAAATATGCTTTCTATGATTGATAGAATTGATGCGAATTAATGCAAATAACTTGCTAAGTCATTTAGCTATGGACTAAATAAGTCTTTTTAGATAAATGTAGTAATAAAACTTGAAATCTCTTAAATCTTAATTTTGAGTATTAAAATGACAAGATCTGCATTGGTTTAGATTGATATAGGAGTCCATGAACTCTATCAGGTGCCATCTTTATATTATGCCATAGAGTGTGATAATGGCACCTAAGAGATCATGCTTGTACACCAATACTGGGCCTGGAAAAAGTGTGCTGCTATACCACTGCTGCTTTGGATTATTATGTGCCTCTTGATTGATCTGTAATCATGAGTCAAATGCAAGGTGCATTAATTTTGCACACACATATCAGGCTCAAACTTACTGGCGTACATTAAGATTTTGTTTCATTTGCATTTATATTATATCTACATTCTTTTTTCTTGATACATGGGTCTTTATTTTGACAGTAGACAATTAAAATTGCCCAATATAATTAGTGAAAGATTTAGAATCTACACCATATTGGAAAATAGAAAACACACATGTAAAGTGTGGAAAATAGCAATCCCTTTGGTTGAGCAGCAGTGCAATGATATACAGCACTAAGTTTTGATTTTTAACAGGCCCTGAATCACAAAAATCAGCCATTTTGAAAATCCACTATCTAAACATTTTATACATACATATCATATGATATGATCAGAACATGTAAGGCAAACGTTTCACATAAATCACACTCTCTCCCATATTTGTAGTGGTAACATAACACTCTAAAATGTTGCTTATAATACAAAGTTGTACAGAGTCCCATATAATTTAGTGGCACAGATCCAGAACTTCTATTTACAAAGTGCTACTCACAAAGTATTTCTAGTATCTAATTATCGCAAAATGTACATAATTGAGAAAAAAACTCAAAATGGCTGATTGATGTGATTGAAATAATTTAAAGGAGCCATTTAGATATGAACTTAGAGCATGTGCATGTTTATTTCTACTCTACTATTGATCAGATTAAGCATCTATATATATAGAGATGCACTTTTTACTAGTTTCAATTTACAAACATACATACACTGTAAACACTACAATTTTTATCTATAGTGATCAGTTATTCCAAAGAGTTACGTACTACATGTAGTACCGAGTTTCAGCAAGACACTTTGATGTTCTAGCAACTATGTGTGACTGAAAATCACACTAGAAATCCTTGGAATATCTGACAACATGCAGCATGCCTGAAATTCACATCTAAGTGGCTCCTACTCTGGCACAAGTTAAGCTTTGTAGATTTTCACTACATTACGTATCTTCTTTCTACAGATTGGACACAACGACAAATTTGGCGAACACTCATCGCACGCAACCATGTGATTACACGGAAGGAAGACGGTGCTCATGTCCTTGTCCATGCAGATTTTACAAAGCTGGCTGTCACGATATCGATCCAGTTCTTGCTTGAGTTCCACAACTGAAAAATTAAAAGATCAGAAATTATTTGATAGCAAATGTATGTGCTTACCGAACTCCGGCAACTGATTGGAAATTTGACTAGGGATGCACCTCTAGAGCCAGTTAAGCGCTGTTTCTTGAGTACCAACAACTTACCGGAAAAATGTAAGATGCGTATTGCCTTGTAGTCAAGTGTTATAGTAGCGCGCGACCAGAGCACAGAGCTTGGTCACTATGCGATCTCGCAGTGTCGGTCAAGGCGTGATGCTGGGGACGTTCGCAGCACCAGTGTGGCGCATTCCTCTAACTTAGCCAAATGTTAAGAGTGCAAATAGGACTGTTTCCTGTACTGTACTGTAATCACAATTCATGTTTTTTCACATAGCGGTAAACCTATAGGAAGCTATAACTTTAGAGGCATTTGGTAATTGTTAGAACACAATAATGCTACAGGTATGCTACCATACTGACTTCAATAGATAATTGTACTTGCTACATGCTATGCTAAATACAGGTTGTCATGCATGCCTTACGTTGCTACACTGCGAGTAGAATTGATTTTTGACAGGTTCCATTGGTTCACTAGCATGCAACAGTTTAAGAGGTTCTTATTACACTTACCAGTATTGGATAATGGACGTTCGTCTCCTGATGTCAAGCTTGTCTCTCCAAATCCTGGGGGTGCTGTTTGGGGTGGATCTCTTGGTGCAGACGACCCCTGATTGCCACCTTGATTATCAGAAAATAAATATCAATACAAGAAAAAAACATGATTAGATGCAATGCATAATATTTTTTACCCAGCTTGCTGTATAAATCCTTTTTGTCTCAACCTGGTCCATATCCCACTTCATTGCACCCACGTTTTACATCCTGTCATAGATGCCAGGTCAGTACCACAAACAAATCCTGAAACTGACACACAAAAAATCCTGAAAAGGCAAATAAATTTTTGTCCCCCCCAAAAAAAACTTTGAAAAAGGCTGACATAAATAAAAATTGATTCTCCTGAAAACTGGCATTTCTGCCCTGTTCGCTGGTCTTCTGTTCACATCTTTTACATGTTCCATATATGGTTGACATTCATTTCTCCATGCTAATAACACACCATGATAGCATTATGGTCTGCCAACTTTTGAAACCCTGAAAAAGGAGTCCATGCGAAGCGTAGCACTCGCCAAAAAGGCCCGGGATCCAGGGGCCCTCCAGGGGGCGAAGCACCCCTGAAGCCAGAGAGCTTCTGCACATTTTGCGCCATTAGAAAGGCCATTTTATCATGTCCAAGGGGAAAATGTCAGAATAATGTCTAGAATAAAAAACTTTGATTAATCAACACTGTTTAAATAAAGAGTGAAATTACAGAATTAGATGTAGATACAAAAAAAAAACTTTAAAAATGTACATCATTGTTAACTAGTTTCACCAAACATGACTGCTGGAACCATGGATTGCCTCACCTTAAGCTTTCTTAGCAGACCTTAGTTACTTCCAGCGAGTAACTTGTGTCAAGAACAGCATTATTTGTGCACGTACCAATAGATATAAAATCACACCTTGATGACACAAGCTGATGAATCAATTATTTAGTATCTTTTCATTTTCTTTACACATCAGATTACCTTTCAAGACATAATAGTGTGAAAACAAAGGACACATTACCTTGGCATAGAGCAGTGCTGGTGCAAATTTAAACACAGAGTGTCCTTATGTTGTTTCTTGCAACAGCTAAACTCGTAGGACAGGTGAGGTGAGGTGAGGTGATAGGGTTTTATGACATATCAACACTTCCATGTTATTTACATTTGTATTGTCACAACAGGTTCTTTCCATACAAGTTCAATATCGGTACATTCATTATTAACTTCGTCATTAATAGTCCTTCCAATATCTGTTCCTTTTATCTGCGTTCTTTCAAAACTAGGTTTTTCAATGTTTGCTCTCTCAATAAGTCTCTTCAGATATGTACATAGTATACAGTCAGTAAGAATGTGTTTCACAAACAAAAGCTTCATCATAGTCATTCCAACAGTGATGTTTCCAATATCTGTACTTTCGATATTAGCTTCATCACTACTACTCCTTCCAATGTCTGTTCCTTTATCTTGAGTTCTTTCAACAGTCGATTTTTCAATGTTTTTTCTTTCAATAATTGTCTCTTCAATATTACTCATTCCAACATCACTGTCTTCACTTTGAGTTCTTCCAACATTGTTGTCTTCAACACTAGTTCTTTCAACACTTTCTCCAGGCCATGTACAACTCCATTCTGGGTCGTCTGAGATCGTCTTGAGCTCTTCCAACATTGTTTTCTTCAACACTGGTTACCCCTTTTAGCCGCCTCTTACGACATGCAGGGGAGCTAAACTCAAAGATGAAAGAAGATTCAAAAACTAGAACCATAATATGAAATAGGATGGGGTAAGAATGGGTAAAAGAATCAAAGAAAGGATTGTAGAAAAAAAATACAGAAAATAAAATGAAACAAGTCAGAATCTATGATTTTGCATTGCTTTTTCTCCCTCACTCTCTTAATTAAATATATCTGTGCAGCTACACTGTACATGTTTACACTCAATGTTCATGGTATCAAAAGTGTTAATTTATGTATCATGGGATAAATTCATTTTTTCCACTCGAAAATGTAAAAGCATGCATGGTATCTAGTGGTGATGCACGCCTACCCATATGGTGTTGACATCGCTAACTAAATTCTTCACAGTTAATATTTCTATCACTTTCATTGGAAAACTTTAATAAATCAGCAAATTTGATTAAATTGTATTTATTTCATATGGAATTTCTAGCAAAACACACCATGATCCACAAGTCAGCCATAATTGTCAGTGAAAAGCACAGTCCGCTTCAGATGGATACGACAATGTCTAAACATCATATAGCAGGGATACATCATGAATTGTTGAAACTTTTGTCTTGAATTGCAAAAAATTGTGGTAATGTAGTTTATTTATTAAGAGAGTAATTTTGAGCATCTACATTATAAAACCTCAATAATATTATTCTGAAATGTGTTTTAAATCTAAAACTCAGAAAGGTAATAATCCCCCGTTCTTCAAATTACTTATCTGTATATATTTTGAATTTACAAATACAAAAGAAAAAAGATAAACTATAGATCAACTTTAAAGGAAAAAAACTTTAAAGGAAAGACATTTATGCAAGATATCATTTTATTCAACAATAGAACGATGACTGTAAACACCCTTTTAAAGAAAAATCAAGAAGTAAAACAAAAATATTTGAATGTATACATTTGAATTAAATCTTGATACGATCGAAGCTAATAATTGCTTTCAAGATTAAAAGCTGTTTACTATATTTGTGATAACAATTAAATCCACTCAATTGCACCTGGTACTGAAATGTCTACTAATTACAAGTGCATTCTCCTGGTCAGAAATATCTCTCCTCAAAAATCATACAAGGCCTATCTTAATATTAATCTTTAATGTCCAATACTTTTCTTGATAAATTCAATCAGTCTCCATAGCGTATATGCCGAGCAGAATTTAATTGTTAACAGCTTGGGAAGCTTATGAAGTGTTACTAATGGATATATATTATCATATGAATATAAACCTTAATTAAAATTATGTATAGTGTATCAAAATTTCATCCCAATAGGTGAAACAACCAGTGACTTCACATGGGAGATAAACACTAGATTCAGATTCAGATTCATTTATTTCAATATCATAAACAAATTACATATCAAACAAACAAGGTAAAAAAGTGTGGTGGTGGGCAAAAAAAACCTTTAGGCCTACTTATTCTTATTTTGTGCTGTATGGAGTGGTCTTGTTGAAAGTCAAGGTTTTTATGTCCCCTTATTGAACTATGCTTACAAACGCACACTTAATGTCTTCCTTCAAGTGCATGTTGCCTAATTATTAAATAGTAACCATCAAATCTGGCATGTTCTATTTGTTTTATTATCTAGTATTGTCAGTAGGCCTAAACACTACCAATACTGAAACATTATACAGAATGTGTATTACAGATATAGGAGGGGTTGAATTTGGACCTGGAATATTATCACACTGGTGTAAATGTTAACATAATTAGGATTTGGCAAAATATCCATTTGCTAAGTGCCTAATAATTAATAATTTCCTCCAACAAAGCTTAGCAGTAGTATTCAATGAAGGGCCTTAAAGGCGACGACCTGCGTTTGCACAGGTCGGAGTGCCCATGTCTTTTGAAGTGATTGGGCCACACTACACTTTTTTGTTATATTTGCGGTGAGTGGATCGCCACAACTCCTTCCCCGCGAGTTTGTTACCTGCCCCGCACTGAAGAATGCTGGTACCCAATTGACACCTGGATTGAGAGGAGCACATGAGGGTAAGTATCTTGCTCAAGGACACTACACACGCCGCCCACCGGATTCAAACCCACAATGCTCAATACCCGATAATCAAGAGTCGGGGACTTACACCATTAGGCCACGCATGTCCCTATAAAATAAGTGTGTATTCATATGGTGGGTACCCACTTGTATACTACTTCACCTTTGTCTGGCCATGCAGCATCCTAGAAATGATGATCAGTTTGGCTTTTGAACAAAAATAATTCCATGAATCCTACACCAGCTGCTGTGTTCAGGACTTCTAGAAGTTAGATGTAGCAGAGGAATGTATGGCATCGAGACACCAGCTTGCTGCCTGCTCGGACAAGAAAATCTTGTAGAAAGAGGAGAAAACAAGAATTCAGGTTCTGTCTTCATTGATGACACTTGAAAAAACTGCACAATGCTGTAATCAACTGGTAGAAGTCTTGCTTTTGTAATGCTAACATCAGTCAGTGTTCAACGAATGTCAAAAGTCTCTGCATATAAAACTCGAGTGAGATCGTATAATCGAATATTCATCATGTGCGTGGGAAATCCTCACCAATAAACTGGAAAATATTCAACAGCGGTCTGCCAGATCTACTTTAACAATCTTAAGTCAAGAAGTCCTGGTTTTGTTACAAACATGAAAATACTGGAGTGGGATGCACTCAGAGAAAGACTCCTTATTTTACGACTCACCATCTTCCACAAGGCAGTTCATGGTCACCTGTCCACATCTCAACCAACCATAATTACAAAGATCCTTACAGCACACCAAATATAGAGCTTTTGAAATAATAGCTACTTATTTAACTATATAAATACTCATTCCTGTCCAAATAATCAAACACTGGAACTCTCTCCCAAATAAACATTTAATTGAAAAATCCGATCCTGATGTATTCAAACTCGCCTTAAAAGCACGCCAAGTAACTAATCAAGAAAACAAGACACTAATTGCATGCGCAACCATACCCCGATCACTTGGTCCCAACAGGGACGTTGGCCAGTTGTCTACAAGGAGAAGTGTTAGAAATCGCAGCAAAAGTAAACAACTATGAGACAGACAGACCATAATACCTGTCCTATTATTCATAAAAAGACTAAACTATCAACGAAGCCTACTTCATGGATCCTCAAAGATCTGTAGGAAAAATTCTTCCAGAAGGTCAATCCTGGAGTCCGTCAGTCCGTGATTGTCACTGTCTGTGTCAGCGCAAATCCAAAATGGTACGGTCAACCACCTGGCCTTTCACCATCTGACTATCCTGACTTTTTAAAGAAACGAAGATAGGAGTTCATTAATTATACACACTTTCTTTATAAAATTAGTTAACATTTACATTTGGCAAAGTATTATACAGAGGCATCAAGTAGGGATAAACTACAAGTGGCAAGAGTGCAAAACCAATTTTGCATTGCAATATATCTTTAAATACTATATAAAACAACAATTTCTTTTTCACTTTATCACAATGCTTACCTCCAGTAGGTAGAGTGTTTCCCTCCACCAGGACCACATTCTTGAGTTCCATAGCAATCTGGTTGACTTTCTCATCACTGCTACTTGCAGGTGCAGGCTCGTCTTCCAATTCAATGTTCCCTTCTGCATCAAAGATGGCTTCCAACAGGTCTTGGGCATTGGTGTATGATGTATCCATGTCGTTTAACCTCTTGCGAATCACTGCTCTCACTAGACGAGGATCGTATCCCATGGAGAGCACGGTTTGGGCGAGTTTACCCTTCATTAATTCTTCAACCTTGGAGGATGCTGTTTTATATTAAATAGAAAGGATATCAATATTATTGAACATGAATTATTTCTTGCTTTAAAAGAGAATTCAACTTGATCTACTTTAACATGCATGTTTGTAACTGTAGTATAGAGGGCGCTATCACTCTCTACCGTTATGTGTCAGTATACACGGTGCTCCTCAGAAGGAGGAATCTGTTTTTGTCAATAACAACAAACATGGCCGTCGAGTAATAAATGAGTAAACGCTAAACTAGCATTCCCTTGTGTCATGATTACATGCCTTAAACATCACAGTAACATATCTCACATACAGTGTTCCTGCTAAGGCTGTTTGGCAATGGTGCAGGAGCCAGTAGAAATTGGCACAAAACGTTTTTGAAAATGTGTGAGGTGACGCATTTTTTTGCTTATTCGGTCAATTTTCAGACTCGGCTAGTGAGTTTGGTGCAAGTACCTCTTCAACTTTGGTCAAATTGGCGCAACCTCGAAAATTTTAGCAGGAACACTGCTTACAGAGCATGATTAAGTTCATTAGACCTCTATTTTGAGAAAAAAATTACATTTAGGCTCCAAATATAGAAATTAATCTGCACATTTGAAAATATTTTGGTAAGAAAGCTTTTTGACCAAAATCTCAAATCAGACACTGCTCCCCTCCATCAGAAAAAAAGTTCCACAGAATACTTTTGTCCATAAAATTAGTTTAGCATACCCCCCCCCCCCCCAATCTGGTGTTTTGTGCCGGACATATACCTAACATTTTCAAAGTTGAGTACCTCCAGGTTTTATGTGTTGTACTAGATAACTTTCAAACAAACAAACAAAACCAATTCTGATCCTTACATGCTCCTTTGCCCATTGCTTTCTTCGTCATCACAACCCCTGCTTCTGGTTCCTTTGTGCTACCTTCTGCACCAGCTCCAGAAATGGCTGTCTGAGCTGTTTGGAATCGGCCTGATTCATCCTCGCCAAGTGAATCCCCACTACCTTGTCCATTTTGTGTCTTGCGATAACCCTTCAAAGAAAAACAAATAAGCATACTGTAAACGGGGTTATTTTCGCGAGGGTTTAATTTTCGCGAATTTCGCGAATCAACATCTAACCGTGAATATAACACCTCGCGAATACATTAATTTTATGTGTAAGGTCTATGTAATAAAGCTTTAAAACGCTAATTTAACACACGTGCGAAAATGTCGTGATTGTCTGGTTTCGCGAAAATATTCCCGTTTACAGTATACAAAGACAAATATACTAAAATGCTCTTCAGAAATTAATTTTGCTTGAATTGGGATTACCAGTATTTGTCAAGTCTAATAAATTGAGGTGTTGGGTTGATGCATGCACTGATTGCGTGCAAACCTCAGCTTGTGAGCATCATCTTGATGCCTGAACGATCCAAAGTCAGATGAGTCTCCTGATCATGTCAGTTTGAATGATAAATATTCCCACCACATTGCTTCTAGATATGTGTTTCTATAGGGTGGATATTAATAAGCAAATCCTTTGAACTAATCGTAAGCAGTATGAACTCCAAAAACATTATCAACCTGATGCCAAATCTTTGTTGAATCTCAATTAGATGTTCTCGTTTTATTCATTTCAGTTACATTAGCTTTTGACTTCTAGCATTTCCTTGTTGTTATGGGTTGATGTTTACTTAATATAATATAAGGGAAAGTTTTAAAAAGATAAGAATATCAGTTTTATTTGTTCCAAATTAGAGATAAATAGATGATATTTACATGTCATCTTTTTGTTGACCATTATTAGAATTGTTGTAAAATACAAACTATAAACAAAATAATGGGGATTAATATTAGTGTGGTATGCCTCCCAGATTTGTAATTCCACACGACCTCTGCATGTGTTCTCTAGCTGACCACTGTGGCCCAAGTAAGCTCCATTCCACACCAAGCTTCATTTCAGGTTCTGAAACAACCTTCAGTGGTGCTGAACCCCGGGGCTGAACCTTGATCAGCCCACACATGCACCAAGAGCTAAGCTACTGCTAAACTACTTAGTTTTTATCAAAGGCAGAGACAGGCTGCAGCTTGGCAAAGGCCTTTAAATTGTAGCCCTGTTGGTATCTATTTATCCAACAATTCTGGGCAACCACTTGGATAAAATATAAAACGCCACTAAATGAAGGCCTAGACATAAGTCATGACATGGACTGTACAGTGTAGGCTGGGTGAAATTAATAATTGTTCATTATCTTAACATTTAAATGTCAAATGAAACAGATTACACACCTGTAATTACATCAGGAAAAATGGCTGATTTTATGTATGATTGACTCAAGAGTGTTCAAAATGGCATCATAATAAATGTTGGTTTCTGGTATATTTCAATTCCTCTAAGGAACCTTGTTCAATCAAAACTTGACTTGATTTTGTGATGATGTCACAAACTGGCAACACTAAATGATTTGGTCAAATCATCAAAAGTTGGCAACCCAAGAAAATGATGATCTCAGTCATCTAGCATTGCCAGTCTATGATGTCATCCCCAAAGCGGTTAGATGAGTTATGAGCAATGTTCCTGTTAAAGGGGAACTGAATACTGTACATCAACTGTAAGTATCAACATAAATCTAGAGATGTTGAATTTAAGATTTGAAATAATTTGTTTGTGTTTTGTTTGAACATGAACACTGAAATTATTTTCTAGTGTGACAATATTTGGCCCATTCTTTGTCACAAATGTCACGAAAACACTACATGCGATTTTCTTAAATTTGAACATGTTTATAGTTTTGGTTACCATTCTAACAGGATAAGCATACTTTGACCTTCCAACGATAGGCAATAGATTTGAATTCTGCTTTTTGTTTGAACTCAGCAGCTACAAAAAGTTGGCAAGTACAGGTATACTTTAAAAATGTGCTGTTCATATGATTTCGCTTAACCCTAACAGTACCCACAGTTTTTAGCTTTTTCACGGGGAAGGGGTAAAATAAACTAAGTACAAACACATCATAGGGTGGGGAGGAAGAAAAAAATTGCGCACAGCGCGCGCGCCGGGCCCAGGGCGCGAACCCGCGACCTCTTGTTTCAGAGGCGAGAGTGTGGGCTTCGTGCTACGGGGTGGAACTGAGGCAGGCTAGCCATTCCGTGTTTAGATATAGACTCGGGTGATTGCGTAATGATTGATGGGTGACGTATTTGGACTTGGGCTTTGTATGGTTTTGTACGATTTTACACTGTAGGGTTAATCATGATTGATTCATCTATTATCAGATTTCCTAATAAATATTTGGTATCAAGTTCCTAATAATTTTTTTGTATCAAAAATAAATTAATTGGTTCAGTAGGACATTTTATCATTCTTAAGATTGTACAACTAATGGAGAAATTTGATTCCATGTTCGAGTTCAAGAAAATAGCATACATGTAGCGTTTCGTGACGATTGTGACCATCTCAAAGAATGGCCCATTTGGTTTCATAGCATGATTTTTCTGTCTGGGTCTAACCTTCACGTGAAAACCGAAACCAATGTTAATTCCTGTCTTGTATGAAATAAGGGAAATACTGAAAAAAAATCTGTATTGCATAAAATAGGGGAAAATATTAACAGAATGGACCTATTGTACCCAAAACATATGAAAAATCAATTACTTTGTTTAGCCTGGGGGCCACTCAAGTATAATGTTGCAGGCATAGCATGACCAAGAAAATGGGAATTAGGGTTGTTTTTGAGGAGCGAAGGGTATCAAAAACAGTCATTTTTAAGAAATAGGGTACTTTTTCAAACCCTAGCGTGAAAATAGTATTGGTAAAACTCCGATATAGGGTGTGAATAGGGGGAAAAGGGTATATTTTGGCTTCAGAAACAATCACCCTATAGCTAGGGGGTGTTTTGAAAAACTGTGGTCAAGCTATGCCTGCAACATTATACTTGAGTGCCGCCCCCCCCCCCCCAGTTGCATTATCTTTTAACTATGACGTATACTTTTTGGCAGGATTTAAATTTCACATGTGTTGGGATTCAGGGAAATAAAAAACTAATGATCATGAATATTTCTGTAAATTCTGTTTGACATTTGCATATGTTAAAGGGGTATTTGACAAGTTCAGCGTCATCCCCAAACTTTCCCCAAAACATTTTGAGACTTTTGCATCATTTGAAGTATTAGCGGTAATAAGGCCAAAAAAAAAATTATGTTTGTTTGCCCTCCGCGACCGACCCTAAAAATGCCAAAAATTAGGGTCGCGATTTTAGTTTATTTTTTT
>JXSR01S014989.1:10890-23467 GCA_000969725.1 Ophiothrix spiculata | reverse complement strand
AACTTTAAAATTGGCTCTATCAGGAGATCTAATGCAAACTCAAAATTCCTTTTGATTCATCTGCAATCTATGATGTAAAAGGAATGTTTTGCAAACAACTCTTTATGTCTTTCTTTCTTGATAAATAGCATCAATACATACATTTAAAGAATAGCCTCATACCCAAGATCAACAAACAGAATACAATTCTTTTTTTTTTTACTTTCCTGAAGGTTTTTATCAACATTTTCCCAATATTTGGTAATTGACTGTAAATCATCTACAAATAAAATTTTGAAATTTTGTCCAATCCCCTTTAAGAAACTAATATAAGTGTTTTGAAACTTGATAGCAGTTTGCATATCTCCTATTGTGTCAGTATGTGCTAGATAAGTCCTTTCATGTGATATTTTGAAATTATATCTGGGGAAATTACCAACGTAACTTTCTCACCATTACAGCTATAGGCCTAAAAATCTATAGATTACTACACACTACAATATAATATATATTTTTTATTTTTTTTGCCTTAGCATACCTGTCAAGTCTCCAGATTTAAGCGGGAGTCTCCCGATTTTAGGTAGCCCTCCCGATCTCCCGATTGGGTAGCCATATAGCTCCATATCTCACGCTTTTTAAGAAAAATCTCCCGATATCTCCCGCATTGAAAAAAAATCTACTGCGATGTTCCCCTGACGTGTACCGTACTGCAGACCATGTGCACGGTACATTTTGTTAAGAGATTGAAAATGAGATCGTTTTGTGAGTCGTATGTGCGCTTTGGAGACACTGTAAAGTGAAAGTCCCTCGTTTTGGAACTAGTCCTCATTTTTCTAAAAACGATGAGGCTACTTGTTTTTCCGAAACGAAAAACAAAACGAGTTGCAAAACGAGGAATTGCCTCGTTTTGCAACTCGTTTTGTATCTCATTTTCAGAAAAACGAGTAGCCTCCTCATTTTAGAAAAACAAGGACTAGTTCCTAAAACGAGGGACTTTCACTTTACAGTGAGACCCTTTTTGTCCCTTTTAAGTTTTCAAAATTACGTAATTTTGTTTTTGAGTGTACCTTTTGGTTGTCATATATGTCAGTTACCCGTAAACGTTACTCATAAATTTAATAATAGTGATTACAGAAATCTCCCGCATCAGAATACGAAAATATTGACAGGTATGCCTTTAGTCTTTGCAATAAACTTACATTTGCTGAGAGTACCTCGGCAGAGACTCGGGGAGGTGGGAAGTTGTGCACAACGTAGTCTACATAAGCCTGTCCTCTTTGCTGAATGAGCCATTCGCATCGTGGAAACCAGCGAGCATGTTCCATCCATGGTTCGTCTTTGGGTTCCCAGTTTTTCAGGCCTCCATCACAGTAGAAACACTTGCAGCTGTCATTAGTTCCTATAGGTGACACAATAATAAATAGAAAATAAACAGTTAATTGTACATAGTTGGTTGGTAGTGCTGCTGCTGTCGGAGGCGGCAGCGCCCGTGGTGGCGTGCAACCCTAATATCAATCTCCTACCAAGGTGTTAAAGTCTGGAATGATATTCCTAACTACATTAAAGTCAGCAAAAACATTAAGTCTGTTTTTCACAAGAACTACTTTTTCTCATATTTAAAAGTGCAATTTTTCTTCATTAACTTTTCTGTTTCTTATGCCTTCCTCCCATTTTACTCTTTGGCAATCGAATTGTGGTCTGGGAGGAAGGTAAGCTTAATTTTTCATTGTCTTTCATTTTGTTTATAATCTCCTTTTTTAAACTGTAGACAAGGACTTGACAGGCCTCTGGCTTATTTTCTTGTTCTCCTCCACAATGTTTATACTAGTTAATATGCAATTATGTACACACTGTATTTACATGTATGTGGAAAGAAATAAAATTATGTTATGTTATGTTATCTGAACCAGAGACCTTCCAACAAATAATTGATTCTGAAAAGGAGGTCTAGAGGACTGAAGTGACCCTATAAATAAGGTAAGATAAAGTTTGTGGTATGAGACCCTGAACAAAAACCTTCTGAGATTTAGTTAGAAACAGGATTATATTCTAGAAAACCAACCTTTCAAAAAAGAGATTGGAAAGATTTTGTTTGAAATGGGACTCTATGGAGCAAGAGTTATGAAATGAGAGGTGTTCAATGTAGTACATCTAAGTTATCCCAACACCACCTTACTAGCTAGGCCAATGCACGCCCCCTCTCTCCTGAGGTTCATATCTAGCATTATTTTGCTCTCTGGACTCCATTACATTTATTTAACTCCATGAGATAAAGTACATGTATGGTGCACATAGAAATCAGAAACTAGCAACTGCATACCAGATGCAGGTCTAATTCAATTTTAGTCACTCTCCTGATGATCTCAGCATCCTTTTTCTAAAACCGGTGGCATCAATATTCCAGCACCAATATTCCTGAGAACTCACTCTAGGTAAAATATAGTTCAATTTATGCAGAGTATTTGTACACATTTTAAATTCAATACGCTGAATTCTGGAGTTAATTGTTTTCTTATCTATAGTATCTCAGTTCCAGAGGGTCTAATATGTTATTTATATACATGTGAATTGGGACTTTTGGCAGTTACACTACAAATAACAATAACTTGTATTTATTTATTTAAGGATAAGTTATATTACTAATAGGCAGGTGTCACGCTAACTAGTACAAAAAGGGTCATACATGTAAGTGTCACCTGGACTTGCTGCATGTATAAATTGGCAGATGGTTGATATCGTGAAAACAACAGAATTAGTGCTTACTAAAAATGTTTGGACTGACTGACATACTGACTGACATACTGACATACTGACTGACATACTGACTGACTGACTGACTGACATACTGACTGACTGACTGACTGACTGACTGACTGACTGACTGACTGACTGACTGACTGAAATATCCCAGAATATAGTAGGTAAATCTCCTTTGGATCTTTTTTTTTTTTTTTTTTGAAAATATACCTAAAGTGACTTTGCTCCTTTTGTTACACCAAGTTCTTCTCTTTACAAGTAATACTTGGGGAATCCATCCAAAATCCCAACTAGGGTTCTTGGTGAAAATACAGATTGTAATGTAAGAGTTAATTGATTCTGAATACTGCAAGATACAATAAATCAATACATTTGAATAATCAAATGTAATATTTGTATTGAATGGCTTCGAGAGTGATACAAGGAAATATTTTTTCAGGCAGAGTGAAACCTCCTAATAAAGCTCATTATGAGGGAGGGGGGTTGTGCATACATATGTACAGTTGCACGGCTAATTATTTTGATGTACATATTGCAAAAATTAATTAAGCCATTGGCCCATCCACAGTACTTGTTCCTAACAAACAGAATCCCTTAGTTGATTCTTTTTATTTCCGTATATTGTGTACATACAAGTGTTAATCAATCTAAAAATTTTCAATGTGATCTAAAACATCACAAGGAGGGGGCCAAAATTAAAAATTGAGTTGTTGGTATCGGTGAAAAGCTTTGTTATTCCTCTTTAATATGATACAAAATTAAATTTGTTTCAATCCAGTTTTCTGTTGCAAAATTAAAGCCAAAAATAATGACATATGACGTACAGGTACAATGAATCCTAAGCAATGGTATTGGACTAGACTAGAACAGGATGCATGACACCAGTAACTTTAGTTTGTACTTCCAATGCTTATAAATGGAGTTATACAATATGGGAAGTAATGCTGGCCCTGAGGTGCTGAATGACTAGAGGCGTTGGTCATCCAGCACCGAGGAAACATTATTTTGCACTACCTATACTTCAATGAAATATGTTTGAGGTATAATAGTAGTATAAATTTAACTACAAACAGATAAAAAAAACTTACCCGTATAAAAGAATCCTGCCCTTGCAAGTTGTATCGGTGCAATCCCAACAGCTGGTGGCCATCGGTCGTAGGACTCAAGCCTCGCTTGCTCAGCTGCAAACTGAGGATGTCGTACCTTCGCAAAGACTCTCTTCTGGTTTGGTCGTTGGTTCTGTCCGCCCCAATCGTCAGTCAGCTTGGCAGTCTGTGAGAGTTGGCCAGCCGGTTTTTGCTGTTGTCTCTCACTATTAGGAACTGGTTTATACTTAATTGCCTGGAGGGCATTGGCCATCTGCACAGCTGAGATTGGTTGATTACCGACATTAAGACCCATGACGTAAGGACAGTCCGGGAAATGACGATTGTGTTCAACCATAGGAACATCGCCATCTTTGAAATTGCCTATTTTACCAAAGCATGCAAAACATTGGACTATGTCGTTTCTTCCGGTGAAGAAGAAACCAGCTTTAGCACAATCTCTAGGGTCCATTGGACATGACACAGGCCAATTTTGATATGACAGGAGGCGTTTGAATTCACTTTTGAAAGTGGATTTGGCTTGGATGTCAGCTCTAGTAGCCATATCTTCATTGGGTTTTTGGCTTGTCTGGTTAGCTCCTTTGTTACCTTTATTACTGTTGTTACTTTTAGACTTTTTCTCTTTAGCAGAACTCTCCATCTTCTCTGCATCTGTAACACTGAATAATCCTGCTTCCTTTTCCGTCCCTTTGCTCTCATTTGATGTTCCTGTTGCACCACTTGGCTCTGATGAAGGTGAGAAATCAGGAGTCCCAGCCAAGGGGACGTTTCCATGGTTTTTGGAATTTTTCACAAATGGACATCTTGGGAAGTGCTTCTTGTGCTCCCCCATTGCAGAATCGCCATATTCAAAATCTCTTATCTGACCCTGGCAAATGAAGCATTCTACAATGTCCTCTTTACCAGTGTAAAAGAAACCTGCTCTTGCTAAAGCAGAAGGTGTTACAGGCACAGATGGTGGCCAATTACGGAACGTTGACAAACGATTGACTTCATATTCAGCCGCTGGCGGGCGTGGATTATGGGAGAGGGTGCCTAAGGAATAACCATCGTGTTGATTCATTGATAAGGGATCAATATCATGAACAGAGCCATTGTGTCTATCGTTTCCAAGGGAGGCTGTAGCAAAACAGTTTATTACACCATTCCTGTTGGTTTGACCTGCAGTTCCACTACACAGTTGTAAAGCCCTGTTGTACCTTTCACTCACCTCCTCAGGTGTAATTGCTACTTCTGACCGAGCTCTGATTAATAATTGTGAAATGCTCACAGTACCATCTGTACTATCATCGGCCTCAGCCATGTTAATCACAACAAGTTCAAGTATATTACAATAAACAAGAAATAATACAATCAATCAATATTTTAGCGTAGGATATCCCGCAGGTATCCCACAAATTCCTGGTTCAGAAATCTGCACACTGGATAACAAGAGCAATAAGAGCAATAAAACAAGTATCTGACAAATGCAAAGTTGTATAGTTACTGAATTCAAGTTGGTCAGATATTTGAGTAAAGGGTTCACCAATGTGATCTTTTTCCTGCGAATTAATTTCTTCTTATGTTTTGCCTCTGCTAGGTACTTGGCTAAGAATGCGCTTTTGCTGATGTAAACTTTTCTCTCTCGATGTGTCAAGTTGGAACGCGTATAAATTATATATGTATACCTAGGTTCACATCCATATAAGTGAATGGGTGTGTACAAGGATTCGCATTCAAATCCAAATAAGTGATTGGGTTTTCTTTCGTTTAGTGGAAAAGTGATATTCAAAGACGGCAGTAAAAATGTTGAAAAAAGGTGATCAGCTGTCTTAACAAGATCTTCCCTTGTAATTGGGTAACAAAGATCACAATGACAAATGTTTTCTTCTTCCTCGCTGTCTTTAACAAAAATATTCTCAAAAGGATCGTCAGTTAAAATATCAGTAAAATGATCAACTATGATGATGTCGTCAGAATTGTGAGAACACTCAACTGCCACTGTTTCTTTGACAGACCTATCAATTTCCCAATTATCTTGTAATGAAAATGCGTGATAATAGTTTGTCCTAGTTGGCTGACTAATATCCAATTCCAGGTTTATTGACTGAAATTAAAAGGGGAAAAAATGGTTCACATTATTTAAAAATCACAAATTGAGATTTGTTTATTATCTATTTTCAAAACTCAGTTAGTGTCTACGCTCCCCTCAAGTGATATCCTTACTACCTTCACAACTTGCTCATTGAAATTCTTTTTCCAAAATTCTTACATAGTACATGACACATCTTCCTATTGACCACTGTTCCAAAATATCATTGAAATTAGATATCACGTCCATGACAAATCTATAGAGTGATAGTAAATACAAATACCACCCTCATCTGAGTTAACCCTCAAAGAGCCGGGCTTTTTCGACCCATCTCACAGCCGGGGGGGGGCGGATTCCGCCCCCCCTTCCGATCTCGGAAACCGATTGACGAAACATCAAGTGTAGGGTACTGGTGGATAGCTATGACCCTCACAAGTCTATTGGTACCAAAAAATTGAAATCGGACCTTGTATGACGTCACAGTGACGTCATAAGTGACGTCGCGTCAAAAACGCGAAAATCACCAAAAATCGCCATTTTTCCAAGCAAAAGTTGCAATTTTTATCAATAATGTGTGGCAAAGTATACTTAGGCATGTTCTTACTCTAAATAAATCAAATAAATACAATAAAACATAGTGGAAGTGTATCCTAATAACAAAAAACACGATTTGTATGTAATTTGCATTGAAAATCAGTTTTTGGTCAGTTTTTCGGTTGACCCAGCTTGCCATTACGGAACGCCACGTCCTAACCCTAGGTCCGATTTTCACAAAAATGGTCTTAAAATAAGCGCAAGGCTTTAAGAAAAAAAGTCAAGAAGTTTCAGCGCGAAAAAATAACAACCGGCGGAGGAATAAAAAAATTCCGGGGGGGGGGGGGATTCCGCCCCCCCCCCCCCGGCTCTTTTAGGGTTAAAGTTTATTGTTCTTTTTTCAGATCCAAAGTGAGTCACAGATTGAGCGTTCATTGACGATGAGAATGGTTTCCAATTTTTTATAAACTGCAGGAAATCCAAGTTTTAGCGTTCTGTTTTCAGATCCATGTTGATTAACAGATCGTGTACTGGCACTTGAAATCTGCTGAATTTGAAAAACTTCAGCAATTTCCCATGTCAACCACATAACTGAATTGTACTAGAATGGTCAGCAAAAGCACATTTGCTCTGCTCACAATTTTTACTGGACCTGTTCATAAGATTGATCTTGATTTTGGTAGGGATGTGTGCAACTTCATTGAGGCAAAGACTCATTCATTCATAAGTTTTTAATTGGATGTTTAAAAAGAACACTAAAACCATGAATCATGACAATATGCATGGTCAACAAAATGTATGTCCCACCAAGAGACCAAGAAGGATCACTTTAAATAATTTTGTCAATCATGTTGGGAAAAAAACTCTCAGGTTACTGTTTTAACAATAATTTGGTTCATGAAATCCTCACCTTCAATTTATATCAACGAACCTGATGAAAAACTTTCCTTTAAGAAAATTAGTACAAAAGACAAAGGGCATGTTCACACATAAAAATTTGTGAGCCGCTCATGAGCTAATTCCCAGTGTGATCTCAATGATAAAGTGTCTCACTCATGACAAAGTAACTCACCACTATTTTAAACATGCAAGTCATGTCCATGTGTGAACACAACTGCTAAGTTGACTTGCTCTAAATCCACTTACGACTAGTCATGACTAGTATGTGTGAACACAGCCTAAATTGACAGAGCTGAGCTATGCAGCTTTGTAGTTTTATTGGTAAAATATGACGTTTAATTAACATCAGAATCGGTACATTTCAGTTTTGGAACATGATTAACGTTTTTGTAAAATAAAAGAAAACTCACATTTTCATGAAGTTAAATAATGTAGTATGATACATTTTAAATTGACAAATTATTATATTATATTTACTTTTGTTTTCCAGATCTCTGGATTAAAACTGAGGCTTAGTGACTTTTTAATAAAAACATGCTATTTCAGTCACTTCAAATTCAGAGCTAATAAATTTGTCACATGGAGTCCTGTTGTAAATAGCATATCCTTTTTTGACTCACTGTGGTAGCTGGGAATTGTTTTACAAAACAAAGATTATATCACATTACTAGATTACATCTTTTGACACAGTAACCTTTAACCCTCATCCTACGTCCAAGCCTCTGTTTGTAACATGTGTTGCCAAGGGTGTTTCAATGAGCTTGAAACCCTGACCAACAGGTAGGGTTATACTTGGTACGGTACCATAGTATAATAGGTTGGGGTCTCACTAGGACATCTAATTTAGTTTCATGTGGCCAATTTTGATTCTTACAGACACAAACAGTTTCACATGGATTTAGTGAATCCAATTTGATTTCAGAAGACTACTTTTTTCTAAGCTTTTTGTTACAGATTCAAAGAAACCAAAAAAGTCTAAATAATTTCACTAAATCTCATTGGGACACTGATGATTGCACAAAAATTTCAATGAATCCCTGTAAATTGACAATAAGATAACAGGTTTTAAATGTACAAATTACTATAATACTCAGACAATAGGAGTATTAGGATTTCCAAGTCAAAGACATCATTGTGTTCCAGATACAATACACCTGTTTATCTATTCAAATATAATAAGCCCATCTTGTTTGCACTAATTTCAATAATGTGATTAGGCATATGGTCTACTGCGATTAAACAATACAATAAACAAATAATTTCAGAGCAGTCTATTTTGATTCACTGAATAAGAAAATGGACTCAGTGAAATTGTTAACATTTCATTAAAACTTCTTGCAAAGATGCATATGTGATTGGATTCATTGAATAGGCTAAGCAACCAAGAGAAACTATTTTGGATTCACTAAATCCATGTGAAATTGTTTGTGGCTATATGAAATCAAAATGGCCAGATGAAACTAAATTCAATGTCCTCCTCCTCATGTATATCACTGGAGCATGTCCGTTACAGAATTTTAAAGGTTAATTGGCCAACTTGAAAATTAAAAGCAGTAAAATATAGGCAAAATTAATAAAAATTTGCCAAATTATTCAACTTTAATTGCGGAATTTTACATATATAAAGAATGGAAATGATGTTAAACAAAGCTTGTAAGCTACAACTCAAAATTGGGATTGCATTACTTTAAAAAACAGAAACTACAAGGTGGCCTTTCCACCTTCAAACTTTAATGGAATATGGTGCATTTAGAGTAATAGGTTTCATCACTGCAACATCATCACCCGATATGCAGTCTTGAAATCTTGAAGTGCACTTTTCATAGCGTGTGTCAAAATTGCATATCGATTGATGTTGCAGTGATGAAATCCCTGGATTCTAAACGCGCCAATAGCCTACCTACATATTTGTAGTTACCAGAATTTTTTTTCCCTATCAAATCTGGATTGCCACGTCCCCAAGGCAACTCTCCTGGGTGCAGGTTTGATTATCAAAGCATGCTCACTACAGCATATACGGGGATATTCAGCCACTCAGGATGTTAGTGGGGTGTAGCCTGTAGGGCCGATCTGCCCAACAAAGTAAAAACACAGTATGTGCATTTATAAAGCATAGCAGATACTTCCTACTTGCATGCAATTTCACTTAAATCCCTTCTCATGATAGAAGGTTGTATCTACATATGTTTGATATATAAGCAGATGCTACCTTTATTTAAGAAAGAGAATTGGCCATCTGCTCCTTTGGGCAGGATTTTCTCCTGGGAAAAGGAGATAGCTTGCAATCGATCTGCAATACACATACTGCATTTTACTTTGTTGGACAGAGATGCCACAAGAGATGCCACAATGGCATCACAGTCCTCTTGCAATTTCAGCAGATGCCTATGTGACGAAGAGTGGCAAATGCCACTAACATCCTCAGTGGCATAATTTCCCTGTGTTCTCCTTTTACATACCTCATCTGCGTCTTCAATTATTGGTCTTGCCATCCTGCGCATGCTCCCATTCTCCAAATATGCAGGAAGGTAGACACATGTAAGTAGTATGTCAGAGTTATCTGATAATGGTAAAAAATACACAAATTGTTTTAATCATAATTATTGTCAAGAGCAAACAAGCTGGAAGTCAGCTAATATAAGTGATAACACCAAAGATTTAAAGAGGGAGTATATTAGCCCATGCAATGGTGTTGTTAGCTATGAGGCTTAATAATTAAAGGGACTGGCCTAGATTCTTCCCACTATTTTTTAACCTACATATTTTTTTACTTGAATCGATAGGACATGTTTATAGTAATATAACCTACAAGTAGTTTTCCATGATTTTGAGGAATATCGGAGACAATTGCAATTCTACTTTAATTTTTTTCGCCGGCGAAAAAAAAAGTGGTGTGAAAACAGTGTTTCTAGTTTGAAAACTTAAAAAATCTTGTTTCTACACCTGTGATGTCCAAACAAATTATTTTTGATGAAATTGTTTCTCTTTTAATATGTATTAAATTATCCCCAGGAGCTTTGTTTGATCTTTTTTATGGTAAATCCATCTGAGGTACAAACTTAGGACTTAGGAAACACAGGATAGTCACATCACCATCAAAGAATTATATATTGCAAATTAATTCTCTTTCAATTTGAGCCATTTGTGTGTAAATTTTCACACTTTTTTGGATTCTGTTATACTTTTAAATTTAAGCTTTATTTAGAGCATTTCCATAAGTTTTTACAGGGCTAGAAATTTGTTCATTGCTGCGAGAATCTTATTGGATTCTCGCAAATCTACTGGGGGAGAATCTTTGGATTCTTTTTTACATTCATACACAATTCTGTTTGCCTCATTTTACGAGAAACTATTTGGATTCTTGCAAAATCCTTTTTGGGAGAATCTCTGCGAGAATGGATTCTTGCCGAATTTCTAGGCCTGTTTTAATTCTAGGGGGAATCTAGGCTAGTCCCTTTAAGGGGCCTGTTAATCCCGGTCGTTTGTTCTTAAGCAGAATTTAGGTTTTCTGCAGTTTCTGATATTTCAGCATGTTACCTTTTACTACAGACAATAAAATACTACAAAACACAGCTTTTAAACTTATTTATAGGTAAAATTAAAAGATTATTTTGACATTTTACAGTAGGCCTATAAAAAACATGTGGCTGTTGGCGGGAAAATATGGGCATAGATAAGCGTCCTTTATTTTGCGTTTAGGTTGCATGTTTTGATGTGCGTGCCTTTTTGCGCGGCAACAAGTACTGCGTGCGCGGGTGAACGCGTTGCGTTATGTTCTTGCATGAGCACATTTGTAAAAATCCCGCGATAAACCTGTCAATGTTGTAAACAAAGACCAAATAATTGAACATTGGTATTTTAGATTTCTTTCTATATTTACAAAATAAGGAGCTTAAAATTTAATCTGAAAGTTGAGCACAATACTTACCAATAATATCAGTTACATAATAAATTTTTATGTCTGATACCAAAGGTTTAGACCTCAAAATTCATGTTTTTTGTTTTTTAGGTCAAAATGTGCGATTTCTTCATTAAACATGGGATTTCTCCTTTACAGTTTTGATGGAAAAACATCATTTTTTCGGGAAACGTAACTAAAAAAACTAAAAAGTACAAGGAAAGCTTTGTCAACCATTATGTACAGTATATCAAAATCTAGGATCGTGTTTCTCATTTTTTAATTTAAGGCCCTAAAATCAAAGATATTCATTAGCTTCTATCAAAATTGATGGAGATTAATGTCGGAAACGGCACACTTTATATGGTTTTCATTTAATTTCGAAAAATTTGGCTTTATTTGAAAAAATAAAAAATGCGATCCTAGATAATTTTGTACAGTTTCCAGAAAACGATATGTGATTAAATGGTAGTGACAATTTTTTAGTTACTTTTCCCGAGATATGTTTAAGCAAAATCACTGTTTTTTGCTATTTTTTTCCAAATATGGTCATTTTTGAACCAAACCACTAGCATAAGCAGATTCCTGCTTGTCAAATTTCCTTTCTAGAAATGTATTCTTTTCTTTACTGTAACTTAATATTTTTAGACTTATAAGCCAAAAAAGAAAGTCAAAATATAAGCCTTAACAGGCCCCTTAAGAGGTATACAGGTCTACTCGAATCCTGCCAAAATGAACTTTGGGTGAAACAATTTGATTTTGAATAGAGGCAAACTTCAAAGATTGTATACAAGAACGGTATACTGTACAGAGCACATAGACGAATTACTCCTGCATGTTTTTAACATTTGCACAACAATATGCGATGCATCATTGTCAAAAATCCACATACCCCAATGTAATCCCTATGCTGCAATAACTCCCCATAGGCTTAAATCTATGGATTACTCTCAGAAAATATGAACAAAAAAATGAATTTAAAAGATTCATTCAACTATTCAATTAGTGTTCTTCTAAAGACACCCCTTAGAGAGAGTTTAACATCATCTCCAAACTTAACCAAATATTTTTAAGATTTTTGCATCCTTTGAAGTGTTAGCAGTGATAATGGCAGCATTGAAGTTTCACTGTCAAATTCAACCCTATGTATTAAAATATTTCAGTCTTTTGGATGAGACTTTGGACAGGATATCTTGCTCAAGGTTTAGGGCCTCTTTGATGTGGGTGTTCCAGATCTTGTCTAGTCTTGTGACTTAAAGTGTCCGTCTGAGTCAAGCCATTTCGAAAACATGTAATCTATTATTATCTTCCTTCTTTGTTGTCCATGCTTCT
>JXSR01S014988.1:18964-47806 GCA_000969725.1 Ophiothrix spiculata | reverse complement strand
CGCGCGTGTACGTTAATTTTCTGAAATTTTTTGTAAATATACAGGTGGTACATTGCCCGAAGATGGGATTTTACTAGAGTCAGTACGGTAAATATAATAAATATCATTCATACATAATATATTCTGAAAACGAACAAAATCTAAGGAGAAAATAGAGTACCAAAAAAAAATCGGCGACATGAGAGCTCGAACCTGGATTTTCTGATTTCCAAGACAGCTTGCCTAACCAGTGGGCCACGTGAAACACATATTAACTGAGAGTCAAAATTAATTATATTGCAATGTTGCAATTTCTTTTGTACTGAGCATGCGTAACAAACAACGTCACATGTAGTATCGCTTATAGCTTGTTGACGTATAATTATTGACTACGCAAATTGTGTATTGAAGTACGTAGAGTAATATGCCGAAGAGTTTAGTATTTTTGGTGATACTCGATTATTTCACTTTTTTAGTGGGCAATTAATGGGTAAACTAGATGACCACTGACAAAATGGGGAACCAAATATGTTCTTCATGTACTCTACGTTAAAAATCTTGAAGAAAATATCTCGGCTAATCTAATGAATGGTGTATGTTTATCAATAGACATCGCAGCTAGATAGCATGTATTTCCAATGGAATGGTACTCGTTTTTTTCACAGTAAATATTTGCCGATAATGGTGATGGGAAGGTATTCGTAGCTGCTGTATCATTATGTATGCTGAATATTTTACTTGATTCCAACCATTCGTTTTCAAGTTACAAGGTTTTCATCATTTAAAAAATCTCCATTGGTTACTGTGTTGTAATTACTTTAAGGGCCCGACCGTATTTAGAACATGGCACATTTTCTCACTTTTCTCAAAAATGCAAGCACATTTGAAAGAATGGTTTGGGGTTTGTAACACATACCATTTCAAGCATTCTTACAAGCTAACATACACAATTTTGATAGAGGTGACCTTGAGGATGAAAAGTAGATCATGATATGTCCCTTAAAGCAATTATGACCTACATGCATCGGTCAATATCCAATTCCAAGTAGTAAGCCCACTTGTTTGTTTCAGTCAAATTTCATAATCTAAGTTCACTTTCAATTCCATGTATTCCTCTTCTTCTTATTCCATAAAAGTACCTGCTTCAACTTGAAGATTATCGCACTGTGAGTGGGTGTGATTGAGTCTAATTCCTTCTTCTCTTCCAAATTTCTTAAAGAATACACAAATCCAAATTTGAGGGGTCTGATTGCCAAAAAAAGGTGTCTTTGGACCCCAAACCCCTTGTAGGACTATCCCTGGTCAAGCCTGGATTTGAGCCAGGACTGCTCAGGATCCCATGTACAGTAATATGGTGCTATATGTCTGTACCATCGTCTATGAGATAGTCGGACTTCCGTGATCCATTTTGCCCATGTTTGTTTACAATGTTTGATGTTAGATACTGTAACTAAGTACATAGTTTGCAGGGAGTGCTTATTTTGGGGTTAAAAAAGACATCATTCATTGGGATCTGTTCCTCATTGAATGGGTTCATTGTATAGTTTACAAACATACGTCCATATGTTCAAAAGAGACTTAAGAGTTAGACCAGATTTAAAGTTTGACCTGGTTTGAGTCAAATTTTGCATCATATATAAATATATTTCCCTTGACCAATAATCTCATATTTTTGTAAGATTTACAGTTGAATCTTCATTTTGAAAGTTGTTGCAGTTCAAAAATGCAACCAAATGTCATTTCATGGCAGTAGTCTAATTTTAAACTCAGTCTAAAACTTAAACCTCTATAAGTTCTATACATATGGATTGTAGACTCTTTATTTGTCAGGTATTACATTTTTGAATTTATGATTGAAAATGTGGTGACGATTTCTGAAAATTAGCATTAAACTCATCATGGGATCTGTTGTTATTTTGTTCTCTACTTGTTGGTTTAGTTACATAGAATTTTGAATTACATAAAGATCCTAGAGACTTTTTTGAACAGAGCCTTAGATCATACCCTTAGAGGACACAGCAATGTACTCCAAATAATAGACAGCAAGGTTGAAGGAAAGAGGAAGAAGGAGTAAAAATATATTGGACAACATCATAAAATGGACAGGTCTGAATCTATATAGCAAAATGCCTAATATACCACAGAAAAGCTTGGAAAAAAAGCAACATACTTGACACACAAATACTTGGGAAAAAAGCAACATTCTTAACACACAAATACTTGGGAAAAAGGCAAGAATTAGAAGAGTACATATGGTAGCCAAACGTTGAAGTGGCGGCAGCCAAAAAATTGACAATTATATTGAAACATTTGGTCATCATCTTGCTTCCATTTCCTGATGTATCATATTTTGATCAATTGAAAGTGAAACAAAAAAGAGACTAAAATCTTTTTGACTGTCAAGGTTGACAGAGGATTACTGGGATTATAGCAAAAGGTGGCCAACAAAAAAAAGCGCAAAACAAAATTGATAGCATTATCGACACCTCAGATATGATATATGACATAACAGTTGACAAAGGGTGTGGCCACATATTGATAAACCAAATTTGGTCAAAAAGCCATAAAAAAAACTCCAAAATATTATCTAAAGGAGAAAATCTTCACTCTTTGAGGTTCAACTAGTGAAGCATTTTAAAATCTGAATAAAAATGTTGTTTTATGTTGCAAAAAGCTGTATCTTTCTTTGTTCGAATAAATGGCATATCGCTTTACTTCCAATTTCGATGTCGTCATATAAAATATGGATATAATCATATACCAATCTATCTCAAATCCAGTCAGACCCAGTGTTCATCATTCCGCCGAAAACATCAAAATTACATCATAAAAATCTACTAAAAACACCTCTTTAGGTTTAAAATATCATAGAATATACAAAAAGGTTATAAAATTCAAAAAAATGTACATACCAGACGGTTGTTGGTGCATTTTTAGTGTTGGTTTTATTATGATCCGCGCAGTAATAATCAGTTGATGTTAAATAAAGTAGAGAGTCGGACGTCACAAATGGTAGCGGTATGGAAGGCTTTGGTGATGCCTACTCCGAATGTATTTTCCCGTTTTATATTTTTGCCATCTGGTTCAAGGCCGATGTGACATTGTGTAGATACATTTTATGAGCGCTAACATCTGACCGTTTGATGTCTTTTGCAGAGACGTCATGTACAAATACTTCAATATTTTCATAAATTGCTTCAATACAGAAAATCAGATGATATTGCAAGCCTTGAAATTTAACAACTTGCAAAAATAAGATTCAAAATTTGAATAATTTTTATAGCGCCGCCATAAGATTAGTTAAACTAAAAATTGTTTATGAAATTATTACAAATTATGACATCTTAAACTATTCAAAAATTTCCATAATTCAATAAATCATTTTTCTGAGTTCAAAAGATTTATCAACAATGGCAGTGGTTATAGGGAGGTCAGAGTATTCGCCCTTTGTCTTAACAAATAAATCAAAAAATTTAAATCCCAGAAGGTGACACATGATGACTCCAGTGATATATGCTGGAGGTTTTGACCAAACCACAACTAAACCAATAAGGAAATTACCTTTTTAAATTTAAGAAAAAATGAAAAAAATTATAAATAATTTTTTCTACACCTGCATGGCATGCAGTATTAAAGTTTTTTGCTCTCTATCATTTTGGAACCCATTTGCCTTTCATCAATATAACAATTACAATTACATGGAAACATTTGTTACTACAAAATCATAAAAATCATCTTGAAAAAACATCTTGTTTAGGCTTTTGCCAAGGAAACTCAACTTGGAACCAAGTAAGCTAAAGGAGGTTTATCTTCAACTGGGCTCCAAGATGTTTTTAAATTCAGTTTTTGAATGCAGGAGGAAGACCGGAGTACCTGGAGAAAAACCTGCGGAAGTGAGCATGGACTGAAAACCAATGCACATAACCCGGGACCTCATTGATGCTGTTGTCAATTGGAGAGGAGTGTTTGTTGATAAAGAGGAGATAATTGGGATGAGTAACAGGGACCTTACCAATGCAGAGGAATAACCAATCTTATCAAAACACTTTTGATCGCTGGTCTAAGAGGAACAATTTGACACCTTAACCTTTGAAATCGGACGAAGTAGAAAATTTGACCTTCCTATATACCTTTCTCTTGACCTTTGACCCCAAGGGAAGGGCGGACGATGGGGTCACCATTAACACTTTTGATCGCTGGTCCAAGATGAACAATTTGACACCTTAAACGTTAAAATCTGATGAAGTTGAAAATTACAACATCAGCCCACATGGAAAAATGCTTCAAAACCAAGATATAAGCAGTGAAAGTTGTGAAAGTTGTGAAATTTGAAGAATGACCCCAAGATAACCTTTGACCCCACACCTGTTGGGGTCACATGTATGACACTACCCAGAGACCATTGTCTCCAAGTCCAATTGAAATCCATCAAAGTAAACAAAAGATGCTTAGTTTAAGAGATATGGCCATTTTTCTCTTTCCAGATTCAATACGTTCACATGTGGTGCCATTTCATGAGGTGGGTCAAAAATGTGTTACATGGTCAAAATGGTCAAAAAAACAATTGTTTGATATGATGTAAATATTATTGATCTCTTTCAATTCAAGTAACTTTTTAGCCAAATATTACTTATGTTTTGGCATAATGAGCTAATTCATGGTTAATTTCTCCATAGAAGGCAATGCAAACTGTAATTTTCAAACGCGTTTTTCTCAAAATTGCTCGATTTTACTAAAGCAAGTCATAAATAGGAATGATTAATGGTAAACAGTTCATTTTTGCAGGATATGTTCTAAACACTTTAATAGTTACTTTGATGCATTAAACTTGAAACAGACCCCTTATGGTCTTGGTGTTGATGACCTTCAATTAGTTAGAGGCGGGCTATACAAGGGGAGAAAATGGTGATGTTTCAAATCATTCTGTCCTAATTACTATTTGATGCAGCTTGATCCCCTGAACATTTTGACACCAAATTTGTCAAAATCGGACAAAAAATGAGAAGGTGCTGCCCAAAAAACTGATCGAGGGGGGAGGGGGTCTTAGAAAGGTCTAAAAATGATAAATTTGCCAATTACTGTAGTTATATACCAAATTTTAGCCATGTTGGTGACTATCTGTATGTATTTGAGGTCACAGAATCTATTTGTGAATGTTCCAGCAGTGTCAAACCTTCCAAAATGGCGATATTGTCTCAATTTGGGTATCTACCGCATCCGTAGGCACCGCATCCTTAGGCACCACCACCCTTGTACTGCCAAGTTCAAACCATTGTCTCTCTTAATTTATGTAACACATGACGACCAAATTACTGCCACAAATAGCAGAAAGTGTAAGCTTTCAAATGAGACATTAAACAAGTCAATAGGCTAAGTAATAGTGAATTTACATCAAATTAAGTTCGAGAACCCATGAAAAAATGTAACAACACCACCTTTTTAGCATACCCACCTAATGACATGCCACCATGTAAGAGCACCATCTTAAAACGAATCGTATTCGTTAATCACATGACCGATCAGGCTGATTTTCGGATATGTGATGCATAATTTAAAATAAGCTAGGGTTAACATTTAGAAGATGTTGGGTTAACATTTACCAAATTAACATTTACCAAAAAAAGTTGCCTATTTTCTGCCTAAAAACCCACTAAATTTGCACATTTTGCACCAAAACTTTCTAGCCACCCTTACCATCATTCGCATCGCTATACGCCCCACCAGTGCCGAGAAACGAGCCCGGCAACCGGACAACCAGAAAACAAAATCCCTCAGGCAGAGGCATAAAAACGTTTAATCAATCAAATACATTTTTTAAGTTAGGTAATTTGGATCAAATATACTTTATGTCCCAGCTGAAATTTTAGGGTTAGGGGTAGGGTATGTTTAGGGTCAGGTCATGGTTAGTGAGTTAGGATTGGGATCACAGTTAGTGAGTTAGGGTTAGGGGTCAAGTTTTTGATGGGGGAATGGTTAGTCGGCGAGTTATGGGGCAGAGAGTTATGGGCGAGTTACTGTTGGGCCAATGGGCGAGTTACTGTTTGGCCAATGGGCGAGTTACTGTTTGGCCAATGGGCGAGTTACTGTTGGACCAATCGGTGAGTTACTGTTAGGCCAATCGGCAAGTTACTGTTGGACCAATGGGCGAGTTACTGTTGGACCAATTGGCGAGTTATGATTAGAACAATTACTTGGTTTTTGTTTAATTGATTTATTGTTTTAATGATTTGCGTTATTCTATTTTATTCATTTTTAGGACAAAAGGGTCACGGCCGACAATTTGGTAGTGAAAAACAAAGTTGGAAAAATTATTATTGATACATTCAATTTGCACTCTATATAGGGCATGGATGGACAACGTCTGGACTGAGGTCCGGATTCACATCGCCAACGCAAAAAGTTGTACTAAAGATACCATAGTACTAGATTCAATGTGTTAGGCTTATATTTTCGCTCTTGCTTGTCTTCTTCAAAATTTATGTACTTGCAAAGTTGGAGTTCCAGACATTTTCTATAACATGGTCCATCCCAATTGAACTGTATGTGAAGTCCAAATCATGGACAGCCGAGATCCGAACTTAACCTGGTATGGGTTAACCTAAATTGGTCAGATTGAAATCGGGCATTTTAAAATGAATAGTAATTTAATCAAATAGGCTTATTTTATTCACACCCAAGTACCACGGTATGATTAACTCATCCTTATTTGCTCTTTGCATGGTTCTATATCACAGGGGTTCTCAATTATTTTTCACCAGGGGCAAATTTTATTTGACGATCTGTTTGCGGGCCAAATGGCTGCGAAGCAACCATGTGAGTCACGAAATGCGAGTCACGAAATGACGAGGGTGGAATGAGTGAGGGAAGGGGTGTCCCTCCCCCTTCCCATACAAAGCGTGAAAGTTCTTGAATATAAGCCTTTTTATATCTGAATTTGTACTAAATTTTGCGCTTTATTAAAGATGGTTAAGGGACCCTAGTAGAGTACAAAAACCTGAGGGTCTATGAACTGCTTGGACAGTGGTCACCAAGTTCCCACAGATGGTTGAAGCATAAACCTGCAACAGAGACAGGCTTGCAACTGACCACCACTGAGAAGTATGTACCAGAAATGCAAATGTGTAGACGGTTTGATTCATGATACTGGAGGGTTTTCAGCAGTGCTCCTTTTTTCAAGGATAGGGCGTGGGTACTAGGGTCTTGTGGCCTTCATTCATCAGATTGAGGAGGCTCATCAAAATTCCTCAATCTTGGATGTTAAACATGGCTAGTTGGGGATCAACATTCGAGTTCCTCCTTTGAATCAAAACATGTAATTACCACGATCTGTAATCATACACTCATAAATAACAGGACTAATTGATGAGCTTTGCAATGACCATCACATCATGTAGAAGGGGTGAAACTGTAAAGGTCCTTATTGAATACCCACCCATTCATGAAACTGACTAGTGTAGTTTTTAATCTTTTTAACAATTAATTTAATAATAAATGAAGGATGTTAATTATGACCCCGAGTGCCATTGAAAGTGATTTCAAATGGTTTCTGTGAGCCCATCAGTTGAAGATATTTGCCCTGCCCCCAAGAAATCACCTTTTAAAGCAAGCAACACTTGGGGTGGGGTTATAAAAGGGGTATTTACCCCCTCCAGTTAGAGGCTTTTTCTACACTTGCATCCCCCAGCCAGACGTCAAATAGAAAACAAAAATCTGTCATTTTTTTTTTAATTTTTATTCCTCCTCATGAAGCTTCATAACTCAAAACCCACCCTGGGGTTCTTGAGGTATGAAGTTCTTGTGCCGCTTTTGTTTCTTGGGACTTGCCCATGATATTAGCCCACAAGCCCTGCTGTGGGTTCCTATGTTGCCTTCATCTTACCCCTCCCCCATCCTCCATTGTTATCAGGGTTGTAGCTAGCTGAAGGGTAGTGCCGGCTAAATAGTCACAAATTTTATCAATATCTTCATCTTCCTCCAAACAAATCTGCAAAATAGTGTGCAACACCCATAAAAAGGGGTAATTTTAACAAATTTGTGCCGGTTAACATATCTAAAATTCAGAAGAGTGCCGGCTATTATGCCTCAGTGCCGGTTGTTAATATCCGTCATCGACCAGTGTAGCTACATCCCTGATTGTTATAGACCCTAGTGCTACTCCTGAGACTATATCAGCAAGTGACGTTTCAGCTTATAATACAATTTGGTACAGTCTAATAGTAACTCGCCTACTGGTATAACAGTAACTCGCCCAATGGTATAACAGTAACTCGCCCAATGATCTAACAGTAACTCGCTCAATGGTCTAACAGTAACTCGCCCATAACTCGCCGCCACATAACTCGCCGATTATCCATCCCCTTTGATGGGACCTAAAGTATACTTTTTCTGATAATTTGATCACTCTCAAGTTGAGCATGTACACAATTTTCTTGTCTCAAGTAATGTTAGAAATTTTATTTCAAAATATGCCTAAATAGCTTTATGAAATTGAGCCCTGGTGTAACTGACACCTATCTTTGTCATATAAGACGGTAGTCTTTTCTGGCATTTTCTTATGTTATAGGATTTTTTTGTATTAAAAACATTGAGTAAATGTCAGCCATATTTCAATCAGTTTTGCTGAGTTTAACTTTTATCTTTCATTTGCAAAAGATTTCTAGAATGTACATTTTGAAACTTTCACAGAGTTTAACTTTTATCTTTCATTTGTAAAAGATTTCTAGAATGCACATTTGTGGATATTTACTCTTTTTAAATCTTAAACCTAAAATCCAAGATGGCCACCAATTTAAATATGAAATTACGTAATTTGTTTTTATTTTTGTTCCTTTGGTCACCAGAGTACTCTAAATAACAAACACAATTATTGGTTGAAATACTTAATTAGCAAAAAAAGAAATAATGAGGTTTCTTTTTATTAAATGCTTCACCAATATGCTAGCCATTTATAAATAATTTTGAATTAAGTGTTGAGTCTTCTCTGAGATCCTACTAGGATTTTGTAATCAACACGCCAAGTCATCAACATGTGAAATTCTAGAAACACATAAATTGCATGCAACCCACAACAGTCAGCCAAACCCCAAGCAAATTCTGTGTAATAATCAAATTTTCATTCCTTTAACATTTCAATAAACTCCACAGAAAATTGATCAAAATCTCCAGCTAAAACAGCCAGACATCATGTGAATTGATGATCATTTGAAAATCATGATCAAGACAAATTGATACATGTGTTTGTGATAAAGCCAATCAAATTCTGCACCAGACATAAGACAAGGGGAAATTAACAGAATAAGCAGATCACACAAATAATTAGGTACAGCCCTTAAAACAGGGTCGGGTAAAACATTAGACACTTAAAGACATAATACAAACACTGAATAGAAGATTATTTAAGAAATATAATTTGGTTAAAACTTGTCTAATAATTTAATTGACCTAGATAATACTGAAACATCAACCAGCATTTTTGTAGCACCTTTCCATCAAGATTGATGGATTGAGGTACTGCTGCTAATTTTCATTTTTCTGCACTGGGGTGGCCCCCATAATAAATTTTCAAACCATAGGTAAGTAAAAAATGGCTGATATAAACCAATACAGACTCCTTGAATCTTCATCTTCTTTGCCCCCTCTGAATCATATTTGTTCAGGTGTCACTGAGTGAGAATTTCACAATGAATTCTGAGGTCTCAATTTGGACTAAAACATGGTTGGAAACAGTCAGGAATAGAATACCACTGGCATGCCCAGGGGGTGGCTGTGGGGGCTGAACCCCCCGCAATATTGTAAAAAGCATGTAAAATCAGCCTGTTTTTAATGATTTTTCCTACTCAGTCCCCCTCTAAATCGGCAAATTCCCTTCCCCCCCCCCCCCCCCCGAAAGAAAAAATCCTGGGCACTCCAGTGAATACCCTGCTCTTTGCAATAATGACTGTGATTATATGACTCCTCTGCACTTCTACTTCTACGCTTAATCTCATCAAAGTCAGTTCAGCATCTAGATGAGTTCTCTGGTGTCAGAGAGAAATGATATACTTCTGAAGGTACAGTCAACATAACCCGGAAAGTTTTCCCTACTTTATTTGAATAACCCGTGATGTTCTTTTACATCCGACAGTGCATCAGGAACACTTCAGATGGGACCGATGGCTTTACATGCCCTCCGAAGCACGAAGCAAGTGGAGTTTCTTGCTTTAGGAAACAAGGAAACATATGCCAGGCCCGGGATTTGATCGGGAACAGATGTATTCATGCAATTACAAGTCCAATGCTCTAACTGCCCAGCCTCGCTCCCCACTACATGAGACCAATGGCTGTGGGTCCCCTCCTTAAGATGATCTCTCATGAAATATTTATATCACCTTAAATACTCAAAAGATCCAAAATTTCTGACCTGATGGTTCTCCTAAGTCAAACAAAAATATAAGCAAAGATTCCAAGGATTCAGGGGTGTGAGAGTCAGGGTGATAAAATACACTGAAATAGTGGCAAAATGCCAAAAACAGGCTTAATTAGATTTCCAGGGGGGAGCAGGAAGTTCAGTTTGGGGTTGATTTTTTTTCCGCGCCCCATTCGGGAGCTAATTTGTTTTCCTGGAAATTACTGTTTTTCTGCCTGTTCCATGTTCAAGGGGGATTTTTTTTTTTCTGCCTGTGGAGGGGGATTTTTTTTTCTGCCTGTGGAGGGGAAATTTTTTTTCAAAAAAATTCCTTCTTCCCCCCCCCCCCCTCCCTGGAAATCTAATGGTGCGCCCCTAAGTTGTACACAAGGGTGAAGACTTTATTAATCCAAATGGAATTAAACAAATGAGATGGAACAAATATGTAAAACAATCTGAATTTTAAAAAAGAGGGTGTTTGTCTCAGAAAATGCTATACTATTCCTTGAAGCAAAGCAGACTTTTGATTGATTTTAGTAAGTACACTAATCATTATTTTATTACTTCAAAAGCTCACGAAAATGTCTTGACATCATATCTTGTAGAAATCATGATAGCCAAATGTTTTGATTTGACTGTGCAATCCGTCTCCATAAATAGAAGGAAATTGCCAATAAGTCAGCCAAGAATGAAGAGGAATTGGTTGTCTTAAGAACATCATTTGTGACCCGCCATATAAATCAAAATTGATTTTGTTGGTCTCACCTGAAAGGTGGGATTTTAAGCTTTAAAATGACACCTTGCTTTTGGTTATTGGATGTGCCGTCACAAAGTTACATCCAAATTGGTAAAATACATTGGGCTGGTTTGGAAAACTATAGTTCTGAGAAAATGAAGTTCAAAGTTTTGAACTTGGAGAGAGGATTTTTATCTTGGTTTTTAACATCTTTTTTATGTTTTGGATGTTGGAACCTGATTAATATGATAGAATAAGCTTCTAAGGTAACGCTTCTGATGAAAATAGAAATTAAAATTTTAAAACAATTGTTGACTATGCTCAGCTCTTTATCATGTAATTTACTATGCCAACCTTAAAGGAGCACGGTCCGATTGCTTCAACTTTTTTTCAAACTTTTTGAGACTTTGGTACCATAATATTGCTCACATTTTGCTCATACATTTCACAGTTGAGTTATGTTCCATTTTGGAGATATATATATATGAGAAAATGAATCTAATTATGCTAACCATAGTTAATTTTACACAGTAATGCGGCTCTGAAATACAAAATTACCCATCAAATAAAAACAGTTTGACAGATTCAGCTGAAATTTGAATAAACCTCTTTAATCATGTTAATGGTTATCTTTCATATAAAACCAAATGTTGCCAAATCGGACCATGCTCCTTTAAAGTACCTATTGATATGGCAGATCACATTTGGATCTTGACTTGATATACATTGCATGTCAAAAGTTTCTACCAATGATTTCTACATGCTTGCAGATGAGCTAAATTCATGTTTTTTTCTAAAACAATGTTTGGCCTAAAATAACCCCAAAATCCGAAAAGAAATTTTCGAAATTTTTTTAACCGAAGTGGTTAACATTTGGCCAAAAAACATCTGATTTTACAGGATTTGGGCAAAACTAAGAAAATTTTGTTTTTTCAAAAATACAAATTTAGGGTCGGTCTAATGGTGAAATGTTTTTCTCCCACTGCAAATTTTCAAAAAGCCCTCCGATACCTTAAAGTTTCTATAATTTTTTGTATATTGATTTCTACTAACTTCATCTTTTCATGCAAAGCAACTTCTTCCTTGAGATGATGTAAAATTGCACAAAAATGTTTATTCAGAATAAAAATTTACACCATGGTAAAAATTGTAGACCACAAGAAAAATTCTGAATGAAAATATCTACAAACTATATAAAGTATTTGTCTCGGTCTTTACTCTATATAAGTTGCTTAAAATGTATCCTGGTATTGCTGGACCAAGTATCTCAATTGCATAATATGCTATGGCCATGCAGTTATAAGATTTCTTACAATAATAGATTGAGCTACAAAATAATTTTGATAAAGTCCAGAATGAAACTTTACAGCAAAATGTTTTAAAAAATGAATGAAAATGTCTGCAAACTACAAAAACATATCTCGGTGTTTATTCTATACAAGTTGTGTAAAATGTCTCTTAAAGGTGTGTATTCTGATCACTTTCACTGAAAAAATGAAATTGGAAATTTTGATACCAGATGAAAGCGCATATTTTTCTCATAACCCCTCTAAATTTCACAAACATATTATGTTTCGTTGAAGAGATATGGTCAAAATCGTGCTGAATTACTGAAATACTTTGTTAACAAGAATAAATATATTACAGGTTTCTATGGAACACTCTCAGACACATTTTTGCCTGTAGCATTAATTAGGCTCAAGGTATACAAATAAAACTTGACAATTGCTTTGGTAGGTGATGACCCTTCATTTAAATATGGAAAAAAGTATATGATAAATTTTTCACCAGATCAGAATACCTACCTTTAATTGCATAATATGCTATGGCCATGCAGTTATAAGATTTCTTCCAAATACTGTAATAGATTGGGCTGAGAATAATGCAATTAATACCACTGAGGGAAAATATCAGTCCTTATCCACATATATCACATACCCCTCCCCTTATCTGAATGATCAAAGTAGCCCCCTTCACTAATGGGTTTAAGTTAGGGAAGGGGGAAAATCCAGTAAACAGCCCCCAGTCAGGATTACATACTAACCCAAATATGTCATTGTAAATTACCATCAAACTTAGATATGCAAACAGCCGTAAGGAGAGAATCTAGATTAATGATTGCAAAAAATGTCAATCAGTGCTACCATTTTCTTAATATATTTCCTATGTCAATTGACACAGTTTGCATCATTTTGAAATTATTTTAGATTCTACTGTCCCATTTTTTCTCAATTCCTGCAAAGTTTCTTTCGTAAGGGGGGGGGGGGAAACACATTTTCTTCCCCATTTTATACTGATCTCAACCGACATATGGCTCATTCCATAGAAAATTAAACTTTTTTGACTTCAAGCAAAAAATCAGCTTTTTTATTCGACCACATAAGCAGGATATTCAGTCTTACATTTGTTACTCGCTACGTGAGAAGTATTCCCCAAGCAGAAATTGTAACGTTTTTCTATCCGTGCATGATTGAGCACATGTTTTATTTCAAAAATGTCACAAACATTACCAAAAAGTTACACTAAAATAAGCCGGGGAAGTAGTGACGTCACATTTATGATAATTAGCCCAACACGTGCGATCTGGTTCCAAACAAATGATATTGTTCACTAATCATACGTATTAACACATAGGCGTATGTAAACATATAAATCAGACTGATATTTCGGTTGGAAAACGAAAATAACGGCAGGGGTCCCGTCCTGGCTTGTGATCACAACCTTCAGCATAACAGGTCGGCATGTTTTCCCTTATTTTTGTTTTAGAAGAAAGTTATGGTATCAAACAGGAGTCTGACTTTTTTCCCCATAGACTTAACGTGTGGTAAAACTGGCCACCCCTTTTTTTAAACCAAAATGCACGTGTTGGGTGATTTACATAAATTGTGACGTCACTACTTCGCTAGCGTATGTCACAAATGTTACCAAACATTACCACACAAAGCAATGCATTAAAATAAATCCTGAAAATAGAATGTCCTAGTATTTTTATGATAATGCCCTTGAATGATACAAAATTATTTTCATCACATTATTAAACCTTTATGGGCCAAATCATAGTCGGCCTCCAAACAAAATTTTTCCTACCAAACATTTGGTCGTGACGTCAAAATGACGAGTGACTTCAAACAAAATAACTTCAACACCGAGTTGAGACCAAATAAAAATTTGTGCTAGATTGTACATGTTATTGAATTGTCATATTCATTGGACCAAATTTGTTACCCGTTCATAGTTTAAATTCGATGGCAAATATTTGGTGACGTCACAAACAAATGTTTGGTAGGAACAATTTTGTTTGGAGGCCGACTATGATTTGGCCCTATTGCATTAAAATGCCAAATTGTGCCATAATCCATTGATCATTCCACATCAACTTGCTAGAAAAAAGTGGCCTGTTCATCACAATAAGGCAAATAAAAAAACCCACCGTTTTATGGGTGGGCGGACCTTTCAAGTAGGGTCAGTCGGTCAGGGGAATTTTTTCTAAAACTTTTTTGCCCAAAATAACCCCAAAATCCAAAATATTGAAAAAATGAAAAAAAATTTAGACAGAAATTTTCTTTAAAAAATTAGCCAAAACAATTTTGGCCAAAAAAACAGCTGATTTTACAAGATTTAGGCAATAATTTTAAAAAAATCTTCCAAAACGCAAATTTAGGGTCAGGCCCATAAAACAAGGGGGTTATGTCGCCTAAGCACAGCTTTGAAACAAACTGTCAGTTTTATAGATCAAACTGAAAAGCTATCCAATAAACACCAATAAAAATTCCATTTACAGATTTCTTAGTTTGCCAAATGCATATAATTAGTTTTGCAAAGATTATGGGAAATCAGCTTTTTTGGACTAGAATTTATTAACTTTGGCTATTTTTTTTCAAAATTCTTAATAAATTTGTTCATTTTTACTCTAAATTGTTCCTTTTTGTCTCACCAAAAATTTTCAGAGTTTACAGGCCAATTTTAACATCCAGAAAAAAGAAGAAACAAACAATTCACCTGGCTGACTGACACTATGATGTAAAGAGTGCCATACTGCCTTCAATAAATTTATGGTGAAGCGACAACAATTTAAAAAAAACCTGTTTTACGGGCCCGACCGACCATAAATTTACGTTTTTGAAGATTCAGTTTTAGTTTTGCCATAATCATGTAAAATCAGCCATTTTTGCCAAAAATTTAATGATTTTGGTTATTTTTTTAAGAAAATTTCTTATAAAAAAAAATCAGTTTTTCTCCTAATTTTTTGCCAGGCCGGGTTTTTTTTTAAATAACAATTACAGATGCCATGTGTAAATAGTGTGGGATATATGGTTGTTTGCTACTGAAAGGTGAATTTTGGAACATTTTTCGAATATTAAAAATCAAGAGTTTTGATGAAAAAAAAAAACGGGTCGGGATTTTCAACAATTTCGACCCGGCCGGCGGAGGGCAACACAACAATTTGTTTTTTGGCCTTACTATCATGGTATGCATGTTATGATAAATCTCTTTTCCTGAGGTCTTAGAGGACATTACAAGCTTTAAAATGACACCAAATATGATACTATAGGTTGTTTAATTTCGGAGATAAAAACATTTTTATTATTGTATTTTTTAAGTATTTCTTTATTTGCTAGAAACGCTCAGGCGTTCTATGGGTCTGAAAGGGTTAAAAACAATCTTCGTGATGTGGTCGTGAGCTTAGCCTTTAAGCTTACATGAATCTATTTAAAAAAAGAAAAGAAAATGTTCCTGATGAATTTGCTTTACAAATCCATAACCAAGTGTTCTAATCCAATTTACAATTAATCCAGATACACTTCATCACCAAGCACTCGCATCAAGAGCAATGGATATATTGAGATCGTAATTGAATTACTCCCATTCTCTACTTAACCCCAAAACCTACAAATCTTAAAGGGGCTTTAGTCGTCAGTGACATCACAACAAATTTTGATTCTAAAGAATCAATCTTGTTGTTGATGCTTTCTGAATCCTTCTTGAATTATTTGAAACCTTTGGCAAAACTTTTTCCGATCTCTAATTGCGTGGTTATAAATTAACATCATGAAACATTGCCATGCATCAGCGATCATTTTGTCCTTTTGAGAATAGAACATATAACTGACGCATCCCTGATATATGTGATGACTCACCCCGAAAAGGGGGACTTTGCGACAGAACACTTTTCAAGATACTGGTGAAAATAAGTAGCAAAAAATAATAAGAATTTCCAGCAGATTTTCTGTTGTAAAATGTGATCGCCTAGATCAATTTCGACAAATAAGGTGTCATTTTAAAGCTTGAAAATGCTGTAACAGATGAAATGATAAACTCAAAATTGATATCATCTGCAAAGTCCCCACCTTCGGCATGAGTCATCACATATGTTTGGAAAGATGTCGGCCAACCATTGTTGACACTAACCGAGAATAAGGAGATATTAAAAATATTTGTTAAGTTCCCTGTCAATCCTTTGTTTTCTGAAATGGCTTTGTTCTGTGTAATGGATTTCTCAAATTTTTAATATCTTATTTTTAGAAATATTGCCAAAAATGGGTCAAAAAGTGTCTTGTTTTGCCAAAAATGGTGATAGCAGTGGGATTTTTGACACTTTTGAACCAATTTTTTAACAATATCTCAAAAAATAAGAAAAGAATCAAAAAAATGTGAGATGTGTTTTTGTGGTGTAGAGCATGAAGCTATTTCAGAAAATGAAGGATTGACAGGGAACTTAACAAATCTAGGTTCTAAAAAGTAAAAGTTAAATTTAGTTAGCTTTCCCCGTAAAATTTTGGGCCCCAAAACATGATTTTTGAACCTTGGGACCAACATTACACATTTTGGTCCAAAAATGACCTCACCATCCTGTTCAATATGCAAATCTGTTTCTAGAAATATATACTTTATTTGGATTTAATTATCCTTTACCGAGTTACAGAGCAAAAACCATTTCTGTAAACGAAGGGTGGACAGGGCAATGTTTCCCGAATCTTTTTTGTTGTTTACCGAGTCTCCTGTACTTTAGCAAACCTTTTAAACCCCCGATTTAAACCTTTTGCAATATTTCATTATTTAAAATCAGGAATGAAAGAAAATCTTTATTTATTCTTACAATATTTTTAAAAGAAATAAATTCTCAGATCCTGGAAAAATAGAAAGGAAAAAAATAAATGTACTACTGGTAATTTGCACTTGTTGAAATGAAATCTAAATTTAGCTACAGCTTTTGAATTTACAGTATAGATAGTCACAAGCTGACTGTGACCTTCAAGTCCATTGATCTGTGAATAAAAATAACTGAAAAATGCTGGCGCTATTTTCATTTGTGTAATACCAGATGTATTTTTAAGATTTTTTAAATACATGATACAACAAATAGTTCATTTATTTACTTATTTATAAAAACAAAAGAACTAAATATAAACAAGAAATAAACATTCCTCATATTTCAGCAACACCACAACTTCTCTCAATAAAAACACAACAAGCAAATAAAGAATATTTTTAAAAAAAGTTGCCGATAGATAAAATTAAAATAATAGGCCTATATCCTTTTTGCAAAGCAGAGTTATATAGGCCTACTCTACAACATGGTCTTGTCCTATCTAATTGAACCACTCCACTGGATAAAGCATCTTTGTGGGGGGAATGGAAAATATAGCTAAGGAATGAAAAAGATGGTCACTTTCAAACACAATTAATTTATCTGTTCTTCCCTCAGACTTTACCTCTAGATACAAAACTGGGAATTAATTTATTAATTAAAAACACAAATCAATTTTGGATGTTGACATTAGAACATTTTATCATGATTTTATTTAGCTAGCCACTAGGTGACCTTAGAACATGAGGTTACATTAATGTCAAGTAAACAGTCCAGCAACAGAAAGTATGCAAACACACCACTCACTAGCAAATTTCAATATTTAGTGTTTCTAACTTGTAGACTTTTCAAGATGGCAATTGCATTTCCCTTGCACCGGAATACTTGTACCTTTTTGGTCCTATATTTGTTCCTTGCTTGGCAGTTGATAGGCTACTTTTACCAAGTATACAGATTTAGACAAATTTGTGGGTTCGTTTGTCAGCAATATAAATGGTGTATCTAGATGATGGTGGTGTCACCCCATGTCAATTTCACAAGATCAAACATCTGAGCTTCGAACACTGATATATCAGAATAAATTGTGACCCATCATATCTATAGGTACCTTAATACCGGCATAGTAAATTATGAGATACAGGACATTGAAGCTGAGCACAGTCAAAAATCACGTCCAAGGTCGAATTTCTAATTTCATCAGAAACTTTTTATACATTCTCTCATATTAATCAGGTCCCAACATCCAAAACATAAGACAAAGGTGTTAAAAAACAAGATAAAAATCCTTTCTCCATTCAAGTTTTACCAGTAAAGAAACTTTAAACTTGATTTTCTCAGAACCATAGTTTTCTGAATCAGCCCATGCCTTTTACCAATTTGGATGTAACTTTGCAGTCGAACATCCAATAACCAAAAGCAAGGTGTCATTTTAAAGCTTAAAATGTAGTCTTTCAGATGAGATCAAAAAATCAATTTTCATTTTGGGACCCTTAATTAAGGTACCTTTCGATATGATGGGTCACAATTAAGTGTTACGATCACAGTGAAGGAAGTCAAACATATTTAGGATTCTCACACTGAATGACCCCAAGTTTTTCTATTTTTACAGGCTGAAAATTGTTATTTTAAATAACAAGACATCAATTTTTCTATATTTAATAATTTATTTATAAACCTTATTTACTATTATAACGCGTTTGGTTAATCATACGCCGCATCGTTGCGTAACGTTGGATAATAATGCAGAGCCCACCCTCCTCACGTCATCACCTTTCTTCACCTGGACCAATTATTATCACGTCAGGATTTCACCAATACTTCACTTGCTTCACAAAATTCAAAGGCACGGTATCACTATATCTGCAAATTTTTTAGTCCAGGCTTCACCCTTTTGATTTATTTCCAAAGGTGACGCTTCACTTTCGTCAGTTTTGGCAGATCTGAAGCTTCACCGCCGTTTCACCATACTGAAAATTACATAGTTCAAGCTTCACTACTGTTTCATCATACTTTCCATTGCATAGTTTAAGCTTCACCACTGTTTCACCTTCACTATTAGCTTTTGATGTATTTCAAGCTTCGTCTTTCACAATCATACTTCACCAATGTTCATTTATTACAAGACCATGACTACAATTATCACCAAGAAACACAAATCATACGTCAAAGCTTCACACCTTTCAAAAACTTTATAGGTAAAGCTTCACCAAATGAAAATAAATGAACGCCAGGACTTCCCTTTACCACAAATATATTGACCTCACGCTTCGACGTCGAGTCGACGTCGATATTTGGCGACCCGTGAGGAGGGTGGGTCCAGGCTTCAAAGTGATGCCTGCATTAGCGCATTTTAGGTGATTTCAATAATGGGATTCTGTGAGATTATAGTCAGTTAGGATTAAAAGAAAACTGATAAATAGCAACAACAACAACAACAACAACAACAAAATATTCTTTAGACTGAAAGTCAAATAAAGATAATCCAAGAAGCTTCTCTTTGGGTCCGTCCAAGATCCTTTATACAGTTTTACATGGAGGGGGAACACTAGACTGCCCAGAGGAGAGAAACTGGAAATCAAACCTAGGACTCATTGGAGCAAAGTGAGGGAAGTACCGCTGCAATAACCCGCTTCTCAAAACTTTTCCAACCGTATCAATCCAAATGATTTCACCAATATGTATCCAAGTGGTGTGTCTGTATACAATCCTTGCCTGGCAACCTTGTGATAGTGATGTAAGTCTGACTTGAACTCTGAGTGACCCATAATAAATGGAACTTTAAGGCTGGACATCATGAGTGCATGGTCATGTCCTGGTCAGTATGGTCACCAATTGTCATAGTGCTTGACCACAATACCACTAATGACAAATTCCAGATGAATTCCAAGAATCAACTGAACTTGAGAGGATGCAATAGAACAGTCCAAATTAAGACTGGCCTAATTCCAACAAGATTAATTCCATTTCAAGACTTTGAGTTAGTAAATTAGTATTGTAAAGATGTGAAAGAAAAATGTCACCTTAGTATGTATCTCTGAATATCCCTGAATATAATTCAATACCAAATCTGTGAAATTCCAAGTAAATTCAGTTGGAAAATCAAAATCAATACACCCATTTTCCATTGCATTTATCCTTAAAAGAAGAACTTGTTTGTTATTCTTCTGATGATATTGTTGGGGATATTGTTTTCCAAAAATGTCTATGTTTACAGCTATTTTCTTCACAAATCTTGACTCGTGAGACATAATTATATACGGCAATATCCTGAAGCTGTAATGAGAAAAAATGTGGTTGCCTGGGTCTCATTTTTTTCTGTCCTGCCGGGCGCAAAAAGTTGGGACCCATAGGGTAAAAATTGCCTGTCACCAGCTTAAGAAAAAGCTTGGGTGTGAGAAAATATGTGATGGCTCACCCCGAAAGGGGGGACTTTGAAGATGATATCAATTTTTATTTTTTCATTTCATCCGTTGTAGCATTTTCTAAGCTTTAGAATGACACCTTACTTGTTGAAATTGATCAAGGCGATCAAAATTTACAACAGAAAATCTGCTGGAAATTCTTATAATGTTCTTTATTTTTGGCTGCCTATTTTAACCTGTATCTTAATAAGTGTTTTGTCGCAAAGTCCCCCTTTTCGAGGTGAGTCATCACATATGAGCAATATTTTGATAACAAATTTTTTAAAAGTTTGAAAAGAGATTAAGTATATTCAAATTTCCTGCTGGATATTCCTGGCTCAACAGCAGGATTCTGAAATTGTCTAAATGCTTTTTCTTGCTTTTTAACCCAATTTTTAGCCTCAACTTGTAGTTTTGGTGTAACCACCTCTTTAACTTTGTCAAAATTGGTTGAATTGGCACAAGCTCAAAAACCTTAATATTGGCAACATTGCATACCATTCCAAAATATGCTTCCTCTTTCACTGTCACAACAATCACATGTGCTTAACTTGAAATACAGACATTACTAAACGCTTCGAATACCCATCTGTAAAAGAGCTTAAATCGCTGATGTTAATCATCCAGGACAGAGAGGTCGTTTGTGGGAGGGGACAGGGCATTTAGCTATATCCCAGCATCATGAAGTCAAAGCATAGCTCACAGTCAAAGCAATACTAAAAGATTTTGATCGAAATGGTTTATAGTATAAACAGCATGAAATGAAGGAATGTGAATATCATAAAGCGTTTTGAAGTGTATTTTGTCAAAAAAATTGTTTTGCCACCGAAAAATGGATAAAAAGCATATGCATACTTTCCTATATTAATAGGCCTACATGTGGAATTAAATTCAGGATCCCGAATTTAATTTAACAAATGGCCATAACAGAAAAACTAAGCATATTTAAACCAAATCATTTTGACGGTATCATTATCTACCCAAAACAAACCCTAAAAGCTAAAAAAAAACAAATATGATGGGTGACAGGGGGGCACTTAATTTTTAACACTTTATAGTATTGCTTTAAAGGAATGAGTGAAGATTTTTCCTTACAGTTTAAAATTGTAACAACATTGAATTTATGAAACATTTTGGTGATTCGCTACATGGAACAATTTGGGGTGTACCTTTTTGTATCTAAGCAAGAACTTTTTCACCCATTTTTACAAGTTCTACACAGGAGATTGTATAGAGGCAACTTGCTGTGGCATAACTTGGGGGATAGCTTCCTCTCAATATCCTTGTCCTTCTTTCTGCACCCAAAGTAAAATAAAGTGCATGTGCGTAGCCAGGATTGCGTACCTCGGGTACGCAATAAATCCTATTCCAAAACGGCAAAGGGTCCAGGGGCTACTAGGGGCACCTGTCTATATCAGACGGGTCGCAAAATGTATTATTACCAGTAATTAGAACTAATGTGCCCTTTTTTGGTTGTTTTTCCCTTTTTTTAATGCTTTTTTCTTTATCTCATTTTTTCCCCATTGTGCCCCTTCCACACCTTGGCTACGCCAATGAAGTGGGTGCATACATTTGCTCTTGCTTGTCCCTACCCATGGAATTCGGGGAGGGGGCACTCTAGTCAAACTTTTTTCATCAACAGGCAAAAAAAAATGGGACGGGTACTTTTTCCAACCAGACCCGCGCAGATCTCAGCTATGTTTAGGGTAGCAATTTCATACATTTTGAAAAAAGGATAAACTTTTTACTAGTTACTTGTCAGTGGGTATGAATTTCAAACATACAAAAAGTTCAGTTTATTAATGGATTTATTAGTTGCTAATTAAGACTTTCGGGCCTTTTTGTACATGAAGCATAAAGCAAAACTTTTAACCAAAAATATTTCGTTAAGGACCAAATGTGTATTGTTAAGGAAGTGAAAAAGATAGCCTTGATTTTGATGTCAAAATGTCACCATCTACCTGTCTGCCCAAATCCTCATCTTCTACTGGTATCAAGACTAGCTATGATGGCCTCAGGGTCGACTCCCCAGGGTCAACTGGTAAGTAGATTTGAACCCACACCCTCCTTGTTCGGTCAAATCCCAAATGTTTGGGAGTATATGAACAGGCAGAAGAAAAAATAAAATTTCATGTGTTAATTTGTCTTAATGGTGATTTTAAAACCTGAGTCTAGGATAAATATACAAATATTAAAATGCCAAAAAGTATGCTAAAAATGTTAGTTTTTTTTAGTGTTGTGCGCCCTAAGGAAGTTGACTAAGCTTAAAAATATGATAGCCTGACCTAGAAAAGTTGACCTCTTTCCCCCTACAGATTGCATATTTACAAGCTGTAAATTAGAGACCTACAGCATCTGATTTTACAGTCTGCTTCGCATGACCTTTGACACAATGTTTCAAGCAATAACATTATTCCTGTTCCAAAATATACAGTGAAAGATATATGTGCCAACTGCGCCAAAGTCGGCATTTTGGTAGTTGAGATATGAATTTACAAACAATTTAATAAGTAGAAAACACAATTGTTGGATGACAATTGAAAAATATGTTCTATACCTGCTAAAGGGTTATGTAAAAAACTTAGGGTGATATCAGAATCAGAATGATCCTGTTGTTTTATGGGAAATAGACATTATTAATCTGGCATGTGATCACGTCTTAATTATTAGAAATATCAAGCTGAAATAAAGCAATCCCTGCCATTGGTAATTAATTGGGCCATGTTTTATGATCAATATTCAGACAAAAATTAATTATTTTGGATTATATGTCCTTTTTTAAATCATCTAAAAATAAGATGTAGGCCTACAAGATGGCACTCAAGACATGTTAAAAGGTCAGACTTAGTTCTGGCATCAATTCAGGGTTTTTTGTGTTTTTGTTTTTTGGTGTTTTTTTGCTTTATTTCCTGGACCGACTATGTTCAAGATCACTTTGCCGTTACTTGGAAAGGTTAATAATGTAAGAAAATGTCTGAAATTAACTACAGATTTTTAACATTTTGCTTGAAAACTGTTAGGTTGGGCTTTTATTAGAATCAATACAGAATGAGTATGAACTGACTCTTGCCATTTTTAATGTGCTTTTATCATGTTTTTAAACTTTATATATACTTGTGTGTATATTCTAATCTTGTTAATATTGTAAAGAACTCACTGGCTGTTTTGATGTTATGCGCCAAATAAATCCTGCATTATTGTCATTATTATTATTAATATCATACAAACAATTTTTGTTTTAGGCTTTGGGATTGAATTTCATGCCGTGTTATTAGAGCATAAAACTGGGCTCCAGCTCAAATATTTCTTATATAGACCATATCATTGCTCAGCACAGATCTGATATAAAATACTTTCAAACTCAATGTACCTTCTGTTAAGGCCAAAAATAAGGTATGCCATCAGTCCATAAGGCAAAAAAAAATATATATTTGGTTGTACTCGACCGACCGACCCGATATTTGAGGCCCACCCTAATTTTGTAGATTTTTCTTAAAATATGCAACTGAAAAAAACCCAAAACTTACTCTAAAACAGCGATCAAGTTCTGAATAAGATCCCAAACAGCATGTCTGGCTGGCCGGCGTAAAATCATTGTAGCGGCGACGTCAGGTTTTAATATATACATCATACAAACAGCATGTGAACTTAGACAGCAGAACGCGACTGTTAAATGATATATTTTGACAATAGAATCCCAGTATAGTTGTTGTACTATGTTTTTAGGCGACGAAAGAATAAAAATAATTTTTTTGAAATATATGTTTAATTTCATAAAAAATATTCATTGATACACCTAAATATATATTCTTAAATTCGTTTCTGTCAATATTTTGCAAAAACAAAATTGTTTTATTTAAAAACTTACATTTTTAACATGGTGATGTTGCGCACCACAAACACGTACTGCACGGTATTCTGTTCCATTGCTACTTGCAGCAATGGATCTCTTTCATGAGTATGCTCTCGCTGTTGAGCTAAAATAAGGGCTAAATATTACTGTTTCCGTTCTTAAGACATTCAAACTGTCATCAACACTCAATGAAGTTTATTTAAGCTTGAAACCTGAACCACATGCCACCATTCTCAAGACGGATGATTCAGAACGGAAGACTGGTCCATGTCCATGGCTGCAAGTGGAACCCATGCTTTGCTTCTTACATTTCCGCAGGGCCGTATTATTTAAAATAAATAAATAAATTAATTAATTCCGACCGACCGACCCTATCTTTTTTTACCATTACTAGTACAACCAAATATTACAGAAGGTCCAACTCTTAACCCAACATGCTTTCATTAAAAATTCTCCTTGGAACAGGCTGTGAAAAAAGATCTTGTACCCCAGCATTGATTATCCCGATCTTATTTCAAGCAACTTAAGAGAAACCTGAAGTTTCACCTTAGACATTCAAATAACCTTGGGGGGGGGCACTCAAATATGAAAGTGACATACCTGCTCCTACCGGCTTTCGAAATGTAGGGGCAATAGGTGAGAAATACATTGAAAAGTAGGGGTCATTCCATGTAGAGGGTAAAAAAACTGGGTCATTTCGAGCGATTTGTTGGCAAAAGCGAAAAACAGGGTCATTCGGTGTTAGTTTTTGAATAAAATAAGCGTAATTTTGACATTTACAAAATCGCTGAGCGAAAAAAAGGGGGTCTTTCGGTGTAGGTTCTCGAAAAATCAGGGCAATGGATGAGAGTCACCATAAAAATGGTTGACTTTCAAAATAATAGGGGGTCATTGGGTGACAGCTCAGTTAAAAGGGGGTCATTGGGTGAGTACGGAGCAAAAAAAAGGGGGTCTATCGACAGGAGCATGACGCGTGACAATATATGGGAGTGCCCCCCCCCCGGATTTTAACCAATAAATGGCAGTATTATAGAACCAGTTGTGGCTAAGTAGCAAGATTAGTTTTTTTGATAAAATGCAAGCATGGTATCTAAACAGAAAATTTGCACCTTATGCGCAGACACAATGCACAGATTTATCACCGCGAATAAAAAAAATCGTGTCCTGTTCACATTGTATTTAAACCCCCTGTAACTATGTAACACAGACATGTGAACAGAGTCTCAAATCAAACCATCTGGGAATTAGGCTGATGGATAGTGAATTCCGTCATTAAGGACAAGAATTGTCTAGGTCCAACAACGTCACAGACATATAGACAGCACGGTGACGCCACTTTACAAAGCCTCACACTGATCTACATAAAAACACATGTGTTGTACTTCTAGGAATGAGAGAGGGGGGGTGGCAATACTTTTGCAAGTGAATTTGACCAATATATCAGTGACAAAGAGAAATATTTTGAGTAGGGGAAAAATCACACTTATTTTTCCTGTCTGATTTTTTTTCCTGTCTGCATGGATGCCCGAGGGAGGAGGAGTCAATAGCTTTATTCTTTGAAGGGGGTGCCATGGGCAAGACTCATTTTGGAGGCTCGGGAACTGACAAGCAAAAAGTAGGGTCTTGAGAACATTCAAACCATGGAAAATTGGGGTCTTGAGAACTGATGAGCAATACAAAGGTGGGTCTTCAAAACTTGATTTGGGCTTTTGAAACAACAGTTGAATTGAAAAAATGATGCAGGGAGCAACAAAATTGGGAATCAAGCTTCAAGACCTAAAAGTCAATGCACAATTCTGAACTAAATATATTAGTAGTGAGAACCGAGTATGTACTCACTCAGTTAAAATATCCTGGTCCAGTAATTTGGATTTTTAAGAGCAATTTGGTACTTTGTATTTTGTACCTAGCCACCCTGACACATCTCAAAGGGCGTGTTCACACAAGAATTTGGTCATGACTATATTTTTGTTCATGAGCAAATTCCCAGTATGAATGCAATTATAGTGCGTGTCTCGCTCGTGACCAAAAGTGACGCGCCACTAGTTTCAACACGCAAGTCATGCCCCAGTGTGAACGCAACTGCTCTAGAGCTGGTCATGACTAGTCATGACTATTATGTGTGAACACGCACTAAAACAGGGCATGTTTCAGCTATAAAATAGCTCATGGATTATGAGAAACTACTAGAACATATATTTGGAATCTTAATTTTTGTAAATTTGAAACAATATGTATGAGCTTCTTTAGTGACAGATGCAATAGAGTTAAAGAAGTTAGGTTTTTTACACTTATTGATCTGAAAAGTTAATCCAAATATCAAACCTTTTTCACCTGCTTATTTCAGGGGAGCTTGGCCGAACGGTTAGAGCACGGGTCTCGTAATACAGCGGTTGTGGGTTCGAGCCCCGGGCCGGGCAGTTTTCGTCTCCTTGTTTCCTTGGGCAAGAAACTTTATTCTACTTGCTTCGTGGTTCGGAAGTCACATAAAGGCCGTTGGTCCCCTGCACGAATAGACTCCTTCATTGGGTATGCATGTCATGCAAGTACTGTGTATCATTGATTGATTGATTGTTTGATATTTCATAGTAATAGTATATATGAATTTTCAGAGAATATGAATTCAAAGACCTTTTCTTTTGATTTCAATACATTTTCTTGCTGGAAAACAATTTTTTTCATAAGTTTATCATGCATTCCACATGAATAGGATAGTTTTTTTTCTTTAATGTTGGCAAAATAGTTTACATAACTGTTTTCAAATGAAAATCTAGAGTGGTTCCTTTATGAACAAAATAAAGCAGGCTTTCAAAAGCACAAATAATTATTCTGTTTTTTGCAAATATTTTTTCTACAGAAATATATAAAAAGCATGCCTGTATAAAAAAGTTAAACATTGTTTTCACACACTGATTATTTATTAGTTTTACAGTACATCAGATACCAGCATCATATGTTTTGGTTTTTCATGGATGTGAGAGTTCAGATTTTAATCTGATTTCAGATTTTGTCATGATGACTTCAAAACAGTCATAATTTCAGCTTTTTGTTTGTTTGTTTATTTTCAGTCTGTTTTGGGCAATTTGTCACTATTTTGTCAGCTGACTCTCACATCCCTGGTAAAATTTAAATACTTTGTTTATAAATCAAGAAATTAAGCAAATTTACAACATTTTCTTGTCTTCAAAAATGCTTTAACGCTTAACCCATTAACTGCTTTACTGATAGTTGTTTGTCCTGATAACTTGCATGTAGAAGGACCATTTATTTTTTTTAATGCACACCTATACCCACCAGGATATCAAGTGGTGCCCCTTCCCAGCTGTTGGCCTAATTCATAGAGAAATCATCAGATCTAGGTTAATTATTCATGTTATAGTTGAATGATTACCATATGTATGTCAGCATGGCAAATGAAGATGTTTTTAACCTAATTTCCTAATGGCTTTTTCAGTTTTTACTTTCTATCTGTTTATATACAAATGTCAAAAATGTAATGTATTAATTTGAAGATATAAAGCTAAAGCATTCTAAGAACATTAAACTGAATAAATTTATTTGTTACAAATGTATACATGGCTAACAAAAATGTAAAGTGCAGTCAGAAAATACAAAATTGTATATATGGACTTTTGTAAATAATTGCATTTTTGGTATCATCCACTTAATCAAGTTACATCAAGTACTTCAAACATTGTAAGCCATCAAGTCACCTATAAATGAGTTTTAACTCACTTAAGTTAGCAAGTTAAAGGAACTGGCCAAGATTCTTCCCACTACTTTTCTACTATTTTTGTGACTGAATCAATAGAACATGTTTGTAGTTATAACCTAGTTTACCCTGAAGGTGTGGAATATTGGACAAATTGCACATTTTTACTAACTCTTAAAGAAAATGGTGTAGGTGTAAACAGCATTTCTTTGGTTTTAAATCTTGTAAATATCTTGTTTCCATGCCTGTGATGGTCAAATAAATTATTTTGAAATGAATTGTATCTCTTTTAACATTAAATTGTCTATAAAAGCTTTGCTTGATCTTTTAACTAGTAAATCCATGTGAGGTTTAAATTTAGGATTTAGAAAACTCTCGAAATTGCACCGTCAGAGAATGATATATATTAAAAATTAATTGTCTCTCAATTTCAGTAATTTCTATGCAGATTTTAATTCTTTTTAAATTTTACTATATTTCAAGCTATATTTAGAGCATTTCCACTAGTTTTTGATTCTAAGTGGAATCTAGGCTAGTCTCTTTAAGGGGTATACTCCATGAATTATTTGTTTAGGCCTGAGGAATAACGATTTATTTCATATATGTGTACCGCCGCGGCAAAAGGGTCCAGTTGTCGACTCCTACATGTTGCTCATTGTAGCATATCTGATGTATACAAATACCATACA
>JXSR01S014986.1:8356-26883 GCA_000969725.1 Ophiothrix spiculata | reverse complement strand
GATTAACACACATAATCCAATATGACCTTTGACCAAAATTAGTCAATATTTTTGGAATCGTAACAACATATTCAATCTTGCGGAATATTCAAATGAGCTTTTAAAGGTTTGTCCACATGGTAGCAACAAAAGTAGCCAATAATGATACCAAAATCATGAAAGATTCATGCACAAAATCTATTAGGGTCATTCCGTAGCAAAATGTCACAAACGTTACCAAACTGTTAATCATCATGCCCTTGAAGTGCTTGAGTATACAAGGGTTGCTACAAATCTTGAAGAAACACAACATTCATCCAAATTCAAGAACATGTAACATTTTGGTAACATTTGTCATGGAATGACCAAATAATATCATTGCTAGTCTCTTACACAATACAAAACCACCAGTTCACAATGTTGTAGAGTATAAGGGATATGCTGTTGATCTCGTAACAGAGTCTGGTTGATTACTTTGTACTTCAATGTTTATAGAGTATAGTATGTGTATTTATAAGATTTACTTGTGTTTAAGATTTGTTTGAAACCCCCTGCCCTTTAAGGCCAAAAAAAAAATTGTTTGGTTGCCCTCCACCGACCGACCCTATTTTTCAGCCCGACCCAAACTTTTTTTTCTAAAAAGTTATGTAAAACTTAACGAAAACTACAAAAAAAAAAGTTATTTTTTTTTCTTTTTTCGATATTCAACCCTTAAAATGTTTAGGATTTCCCAAATCACTACAAGAAGTATTTGATTGTTTTGATTTGGATGTCGTGGGGGAAGTTGTTAAGGCTGGAGCGGCCAATCGACCTAGAAGTCCGTGGAAAAAAATTTAAAAAAAAACCAACACCCGACCGACCGACCCTATCTGAAAAAAGCTGTGGAGGGCAACCAAAGATTTTTTTTTTTTGGCCTTATGTAACCGAGTCTTACCTCAGAGATGCCAGTAAGTATCACTGAAAAAATCCAAAAATTTTTAACAAAACTCCTGAAAATGTGCATACATTTTGGCAAGAAAGCTGAAAACTGGCTGAAAATAAATAAAAACGTAAATTTGGAGTAAAAAAACCTGAAATCTGGCATCTCTGTTACCTTGTCAAAGTTGAAAATTGAGGGTGCTTTATTTCAGCAAAATTATTGTTGCATAGGTGCTCACTATTCAGTGTAGATAATATTTCATGAAGTCTTTGTTATAAAAATATAAACAACCAGTGGCTTAACTTACACAAAAAAAAATTATTTTGAGGCAAGGCACAGGCAAGCTTATTTCGCTGAGGATGGGGTTGGAGAGTTGAAAGAGTCTTTTCTACTCATATCTTTTAAAACTGACAGGCAAACATAGAAAAAGTCCCGCACCAAGTGTAGATAATGTTTCATGAAGTCTTTGTTATAAAAATATAAACAACAGTGGCCTAACTTTAAAACTAATAGGCAAACATAGAAAAAAGTCCTGCAAAGCTCCAGGACAACAAAATATGTCGCACAAACGAATTCAAAGTTTATTTATATAAACTCCCTATTTAACCTGTACTTTTCTTGATTCCATAGAGGGCAAAGGCAAAGACTTTTATAGTGCTCTAGTCTGCTGCCTTCTGGGTAGGTCTATGCCACTGATAAACAAATGAATTATGGTGTCCAAAATTTCATCAAACAATTGGTAGAATTTAGGGACCACTTATTCTATAAATGGATTTTGTACTTAAAATGTAATTTTTTTAAGAAACATGCCTTGCTTTTATATATAGTTAATGTCTTCAAAATTGTTGAAATTATGTAAAAACTACAGTACTTAAATGTGTACATATTAGAAAAGATGACGGAAAGTGTGTTGATAATTTATTGAATCAAAAACAAAATGGTGTGGAAAATGTTGATAGTTTTCCAAAAATTATCTAGATATGAAAGTGTTGTGATTATTTACGTATTTATTGAATCAGAAACACAATGGCGATGAGAATGTATAGTTTCAGAAAAGATATTTTTGTATGTTGTGTAATGCGTGTATTCAAATATGAATTTAATTTCAACAATAGTTGTTTATGATAGGTTATCATAAAGATATCATAATGTATGGTAGTAATATAGTTTAACAGGGAAGATATACATCAGAAAATATGTGACCCGCCATATCGAAAGGTACCTTAAGGTCGGCATAGTAAATTATGAGATGCGGGCCATTGAAGCAGAGCAAAGTCAAAAATCATGTCCAAGGTTGAATTTCTAATTTCATCAGAAACATTACCTCTGAAGTGTATCCTATCATATTAATCAGGTTCAAACATCCAAAACATAAGACAAATGTGTTAAAAACATAGATAAAAATCCTCTTTCCATTCAAGTTATACTCAGTACAAAAACTTTAAACTCAGGTTTCTCAAAACTATAATAGACTCACCAGGTATACACTGTATGCAGCGCCCCAAGAAGGAGCATTTGCACAGGGGACCCACGGCTTAACGTGCCTGTCCGAACCAAGGAGCAATTAGAGTAAAGTTTCTTGCCCAAGGAAACAAGGAGACGTGGCCCGGGGCGAACCCACAACCTCTGTATTACGAGACCCGTGCTCTAACCGCTCAGCCACGCTCCCCTCTATAATAGTTTTCTGAATCATCCCCATGCCTTTTACCAATTTGGATGTAACTTTGCAATCGAACACTCAATATAACCAAAAGCAAGGTGTCATTTTAAAGCTTTAAAAAATATAATCTTTGAGATGAGAACGAAAAATCAATTTTGATTTTGGGACCCTTAAGGTACCTTTCGATATGGCGGGTTACATATAAATGATTAAAAACAATGGTGCTGAGGATGATAGTTTATCACAGGAGAAAGCAGACATGACATATGTTTACTTTTAGATCATTTGAAACCAATGTAAAAACTCAGTTTGGGGATTTAAAAATAGATATTATATCATGTCCATCCTCTTCTGGTTTATTTGAAAACATATCAGAATGTTTCTATCGTAAATTGATATCATGAACGATAATTTATCAGGAAAGATAGCAGAACAAATGGTAATGATAAGGTATTGTTTGAATTTTAAACAAGAGGGTGGCGTCGTGATCAGGGAAATACCAGATTATACGTTGACAACATTATGTTAATTGTTGAAATGTAAAGGTTACTAGGTAATACCATATTGTTCATATTAAAGATGTGTACTCCAATCATTTTTCAAAGCCCCCGCTTTCCGAAATCAAATTGGTAATTTTGTTACCACAAGGAAGCCCATATTTTTCGCATTAACCCTATAAATTTTCATGCCATTATTGTGTTACGTTGAAGAGATATGGTAAAATAATGGTGAATTACTGTATGATTTTGTAAACAAAAATATCATATAGTTTTCTGTAGGTTGTTCTCGACACATTTTACCTGTAGCATCAATTTGAATTCAGATATGCACATCAAATTTACATTTGCTATCTGTAGGTAATGTACTTTCATTCCAATATAAAACTGTTACATTTCCCACCAGATCGGAATACCCGTCTTTAAATACCCACTGAATGAGCTGCATTAAAAAAAAAATCCAACATTTACTTAGAATTCTGATTAAAATACTTGGGCCCGTATTCCAGAAAGATGTTTAGCTAAATCAAGGTTTTATTTCTCGTCAACAGCACAACTCATTGAGCTGTTCTGCTTGAAAGCTGCAATGATGCGTATCATTCCTGGACAGTTGATGCTCAGTTAAACAATGGTTTAGCTAAACATCTTTCTGGAATACGGGCCCAACTGTCCAGAAATGATACGCACCGTTGCAGCTTTCAAGCGGAACAGCTCAATGAGCCGTGCTGTTGACGCTGATCAAAAACCGTGGCTAAACACTGTTCTGTAATACAGGCCTTAAACTTTAGTGGGTTGGGAAGATTTTTCCCAGGGATTTTTCCGGACAATTGACAGTTGCAACATTCAACCAGAGTCTTTTAATGGCCATTACAAATGGTGATAAAATTAATGCTATTTGGTTTAAACTAAATGGTGTTTCCAGTTTTCATTTTTAAAACATGGAGTGGGCATTTAACAGGAACAATTTGGTATTTGAAGTGAATGATTATTGAGATTGGAACAGTACTATATATGTATATGTTAAATTGTTGCCATTAGGAGCATAAAAACCCTTCTCATTTACTTTATTGTGATAGGGCTGACCAATGGACACCTATCTGCCACATTATCAGTCTGATTGCCAACCAAGTTTGATGTCTTGGCTCTCAGTCCTGTCACGAAGGGGATGTGAAGGCACAGATAGCCTGTTGTGATAAAAAATTGTGTTATGTAACTTGTGCACACTATATAAACCTTGAAAAGACTTCTGCTCTGTGTTGCTATGCAATGAAATATTGTTGCTTTATCATGTTGCTATGCAAAAGACTGTCATTTTTTCTGTTGCTATGCAAAAAGTGCCATGTGTATGTGTTTTTACAATATTTTGGCATAAAATTTTCACTCTGTACATATATAGTCACTACTTGAGGAAGGTCCTCAGTTGGAGAGTTCCAAAGAAGGTTCTTGGTATGTGGTGAGCCAGAAGAAGGCCCTCGATTGAAGGGACTCTGAGGAATGTCCTCATTGCAAGTTTTAAGTCAGACTCATCATATTTACTCAGCACCATTTTCATTGTCAACATATGTTAAGAGAAACAAACACAGTGGCGTAGCTAGAAGAAGCATGTACATCAAAAATCAAAACAATTTAGCGCTGAAATCGTAAAATGTGCTCAAAAACGTAGGAAATTTACTCCTAAAGCCTGTATTACATGGGCGTAATATTAGGCGTGCGTTTTTAAACATCTGGGATTTGACTGCTAATGAGGTTAGCGCTGGCTTCAATGTCCACACACGAGCGTAGGAGACGCACAAAAAAAATCACAGTACGGTAAGGGATCGTCTGTAAATCTTAATAAAAAATTTTAAAAACAGGTTGGTTCACTAACACAATTGCATGAACTTGAGTTTGAGTTTTTATAGGTTGCTCTTTCCACTTTCCAATTATAATTGCATATTTATTGAATTTTCACAGGTTGGCCATTTCTGTGTGTCTCATTAGCTGCATAACTTCTTGCTGTTCGTACAAATCAGCAAGTTGTTGCTGAGAGTCATATGGCAAGCCATACTAGCTGCTAAGCAAATATGAAATGAAATAATTGTATATAGCTTTTGCAATAGTAAAATATTTTCAGAAAATATCCAATATTTGAATATGATCCCTTCCTTAAAGTTTGTGGGAGTACTTTAACCCATTTTTCCATGCATTTGATTGGACTAGCAGTGAAAAGTCCCATCTGGGTATTAAACACACGCTTGGGAAAAATGTGAAGCGTAAAGAATTTGAACTCTAGCTGAACTAAAGAAAGCCATAGTACACAGGCGTACTGAGGAAGCACAAGAAAAGGTATGCGTAAAACGTCTGAAAATATGCATGTGGACTATGGCCTTTAAAAAAAACAAGACCAAAAATGTCATTTTGTACATAAAGCTATGGTAAAAAAAAATGGGGTGTACCATTTTGTGTCTACTCATTTGGGGAGTTGCCCCCCCCCCCTTCAAAAAATCTTTTCCCCCCCCCCCCCCTTGAAAATGTCTGGCTACGTCACTAGAACATGCTTGATTTATGATTAGCAACACAACTCTCAATTATGTATTCTTCATGAGAAAAAACTTAAGTCAATTCAATTTATGATCAAGATATTTTATTCCATGCCATTTTTATGTGTGCAATATGTAAATATAGCGGAGTAGAAAACAATTTCGTGATTTTACAATCATATTTTCATATTTTTGTATTCAAATAATTTATTATGATAATCAGTTGAATTTGTGTGAACATGTTATATGGGCAACTCTTAAAATAAATGCAAATGATTTGTATATTTTGAATGAAAATGATTGTTGTATCTATGAAGTATATCGATTTTCTTGCATTGATCAAATAGCATTACATGATGTTTCTCAAGTTATTATGTTAAAATGTACAACACCAATTTGTTCCCTGATGTTGTAGAGTGCGATACATTTTGTGTGATGTCTGTGAACATCAAATGAATTGCCTCCCGTACTTTTGTTGTCTGAAACACAGTAATCTTATGAACATATATAGCATCAACCAACTAAAAAGAAACCCATATTTTTCCATTTCATTTCATATTTTATTGAATCAATGTAATCATTTTGTTATATTACAAAATACTTTGGTATAATTTCCTACAATAATAGATTTAAATTCATTATTACGAGTTGTTATGAAGTGGAAGCCATACCAGTCCACAATGGAAAACAACGTATAAATCTAGATTACACCTTGGACCTAAAACCGTGCACACTCTTTGGTTTCAATGGAATTCATCACACCATCTGAGCACGGGGGCACTCCATACAGGGATGTCAATCTACAACTCATCCAGATTAATGTACATTTTTGAAGAGCGGATGTGTTCGCACAGTCACATGTCAATCTTGACTTATTCCAGTAACAAGCTTGATTGTGTGCAAGTGGAAATAACTCAACTACGCGTATGTGCACACACAAGTCGGGGGAGGGGGGCACTCGGATATATTGATGTACACATGCATATACATGGGTTTACAAAATAACCCCTTAACAAGTTTTAGCTTTCCCTTGAAGAAATACCCCTAAACAAGGATTTACGTGCAATTTTACTCTAAATGGTACCCCTGCAGGTTTTTAAAAACACCCCTTTTTGTTGAAAATCAGCATTTTTAGACCCCTAAACATGTGCAGTGGTGTTGGATGGAAAGGGGAAAAAAGACCCCTTTTCCCATGTTTTTCTAATCACGCATGTGTACACAAATATAACTCAGTGCCCCCCTCCCTCCCCACACCCCGGGATCATCTCCTGAAATCCAGTTAATCTAGCTGCATCTAGGAGTGTGAAGTCGGTGTGCTCTGACTGATTATGCCCGTATGGACAGCCCCCATGTCATGAACTGCACAATAAATGATAGGTATTAGGGCTTAAATTTTACATTTACACATTAAAATTTCAACAAATAGAAAACCATTTTAATTTGAACTTGGAACTAATGAATCTAGAGTAAATGGTGGCCATCATCATCTCATTAGCAAAACAAAGCAGTGAAGTTGTACAAGGCCAAGTTATATTAGAAATCATAAAACTAAAAATCCTATCCATTCCGTAAATAATACTGTACGTTTACAACAGGAAGATCAGACTAAATGTGTATTCAAGTCCATGCAATAAATTCAAAGACAATGTAAACAAGATGCAGGGTACACTTTGCATTTACTAAAGTGTAGCCCAGAACTTTGGATTTTTGTTTACAATGTCTGCTGAATTATTGCATATACTTTAACTTGCACAGATGCACAGAATATACATACAACAAATCAAGATATGCGCACTGCATTTTCGTTACCGATGCGTAGTCGCACACACTCTCATCATACGCACCTTACAGGTATGATTCGTAGGGAATTTAATGATTCCAATAATGGTCTTGCAGCAACTGAATGGGCATTTTTCAAAAACACCTTGATTGAAAACAACGATGTATGTTTTCCATACTTGGTACTTGCATGATCCGATTATCTAATTACTGTATCATTGAATAGACAATTTCACATATCCCACAATGCAATCTGATCTTACTCGAACATATGGGTAGTGGTGGTATTGAGAAGTCCCATTCATCCTAATAAGCCAAGTAAATACAATGGGCTCATTCCAGTGACAATTAAACTTTTTTCAACTTCAAGCAAAAAATCAGCATTTTTATTCGATCACATAAGCAGGTTTTTCAGTCATATGTTTATTACTTGATACTAGAAAAGTATTTTCTAATCAGAAATGGTAAAGTTTTTCTATCCGTGCATGAATGAGCACATGTTTTAATTCAAGAATGTCACAAACGTTACCAAAAAGTTACACTAAAATGTCACAAACGTTACCAAACAAAACATTTCATTAAAAGAAATCCTGATGATAGAATTTTCTATAACTTTTATGAAATATTTGTGAATATGTTACCCATTATCTCTGAAAAGTGCAATAAAAAACTCGCTAACATGTCCAAGAATTTTCACTTTGAAGTCATTTAGAGCAAAAAACCATTTCCGTGTAATGTCACAAACGTTACCGAACGTTATATGAACTTTATCTGGTATTTTGGCAATTAATTAAATCTTTAAACACCTACATGTTTTGATCCCACCAGTAAGCACCATTATCAACAACAAACTCGTGGATATAATGTTTATGCTAGGTTCTGTGGCCATTTAAGAGTGAAATTTTCCTTTTTTTCGGTCACAAACGTTACTTTGGAATCGCCCAATGGCATGCTCTACCACACATCTAATAGAGTACTTTACAATGAAATGAAGGTCATAATCCTCATTTGCGATGATGGGACTTTTCAATACCACCATTGCCCACATATGGGTAGTTCAAATGCATCTTGCACAAAATTCAAGATGATAAACAATGCAAAATATTTAAATGGCACAGGATATATGCAAAGGTTGTACATGTATATTAAGATCAAATATTTAGGAATCTGGATCAATATTTCATTCAAGTAACTACACACACTCAATTCCTGAACATATCAAAGGGTTCGGAGCCACAAGACAGGGGCCCTATTTCATAATAACTTAAGATCACATTACGTTTTATAAAATCGGGTCTTTATGTGCGTTTTTGGCTATTACCAAACCTTCAGAAACATTTGGCCTTACTGAACAACTAAATGATGAATTTTCCATAAAGCCAAACCATTTATATATATGTAAAATTCTGGAATTTGCTACTTCACCCTTGGTCCACAAGGGCATTGCTCTGGTAAAAATTGAGTACAATTCTAGTACAAGATTGGAATGTGCATTATTCGAGTACAATTTAAGTACAATTCTAGTACACATTTTTGTACTAGAATTGTACTTAAACTGTACTAGAATGGTGTTCCAAATGTGCACATTCCAATCTTGTACTCAATTTTCTCCAGGGTGACCAAAGAGTGCCGGATTAGCCAAAACGCTTTGTAACTCTAAACACTCGGTATTCCACTTGTTATACATAAAATTTCAAATTAAGGGCCGTTTTCATCTTACGTATCTTAAACTATACAATCTCTGATTTATAAAATTAATTTCTACACATGAAAATGAGATGTTGAATAGAGAAAACAGCTGCAAACAATCCTATGAATTATATACAGATATCTTTTGGTCACATGTCCACGTTAGGAGCAGAAAACACCAATGCCCATATCACATGAAGCAAAAATTCTAGCGGTATAGATTTGGCTTGATCCTTTAAAGATACTAGTATAAATTAGTATGACATTATTGATGGTTGAATTCAATTATTGTAAATCTCATTGATTTGTCTCTCTCATCTTGTAATCCACAAAATAACTCTGTTTTGCAATGCAGTAGGTTTATCTTCCCAAACAGCATAAATGATTCCACTTTATCAGTATTTTTTAAGAAAAAGCAATGCAGGGGTCACATCAGAGTCATGTTGACATTCTTCTGCAAAAGTGCTGCCATTCGCAGGAGCTGTGCGTCAATGGTATTTGCGCCAATGGCACACACCATACGGCACAGGATCCATGAAACCTGGTGCGACAGGTTTCTGAAAATTTAAAATTTATTAGAAAGATGCTTCTTCTTTCTTTATATGGCCAATTTTTAGCCTCAATTTGTGATTTTGGTGCAAGCACCTCTTCAATTCTGTCAAAATCGTAAGATTGATTTAATAGTATGATAAATACCCTATTCACTCGTCTAATTCAACTATTTTCCATCTGAAAATCTCCTTAAATTAACAAAATCCCCATTTTCAAAAGTTTGACAAATAGTCATACTCTATGACCGACACTTCATTTAAATTATTTTAACAATTTTTGGCACGCTAGTATGAAAGCGCTCAACTGTAACGTGATCTAAATTCAGAAAATGAGTAGTTGAATTGGACGAGTGGATACGGTATGTTGTATGATAAGGGAAATTAATGCCCGCTCAGTGACATATATCCTGCGCCCTGATACGACACTTGATAATTTCCCATATCATACCTCCGCTTTACCAAATAACCAATAATATCCTAACAATTGCTACCAATGTATACTTATCACCCATCTTCGATGATACCAACAGAAATGTCCATCACAGGGGACTTGCATTCATTATAATATGAGATATTAGCAACAAATAAATGGACCAATGGTGGGTCAAATTCAGTTCATATAAAAACAATACAATCTTTGGGAACTTACTGTTTAGTAGCTAAGACTATATAGCATATATGTATAATTAAAATATTCTTCTAAAAGAAGCACTATTTAAGCACCAAAATACAACTCATGTCGATCAATGTTAATCAACATCAAGTCCACACGGACACACACATAATATTCAAATTGGTACAAAGTTAGAGCAATTTCTAATAAATAAATAGTTTTGATTAGGAATTGAAAAGTAGAATTTTTAAAAGAGAGGTCTGTATGCACAGATCAGAGTCCCAATTTCTATTCAGTCCGGACTAAATACTCAATCAAGCGTACCCGTTATATCGTTTGATGCACCGATATCGTATCGCTTCATGAAGCGTTGTAGATGTGAACCATCAATTACACAAAATCGATAGCTAGGGCAATTAAGCTGTCTGCACCAAAGGGCCACAAAAGTAACTGTCGCCCTTCTATTAAAAAAAAGAAAGATTGACTGTTGTATTTATCAGCCAGCACTGATGGAAAATGGTCGCAATTTGATATATAATATTAAAGTAAACAAAAACAAAAACTTTAACAAAGAATGTTATGTACAAACTATAGGCAAGTAATTGGCAATGTTTCAAAAAATACACTACATTATTATTATTAAGTAAAACAAAAAATTCATATGAAATGGCATGTACATGTTTTTGAGTACCAATGTGCATGGGTATATTTAAAATACAAGAAGAATTGCTAATCATCAGATGCAGATTGTTGATTTGGGATGAACAACTCTGTAGCATGTTTGAAGTGTATTGACAAACAGTGAACAATGAAAATCATCTTGAAAACTGCTCTATAGAGAATGAAATTATATTCCAAGGCCCGTATTCCAGAAAGATGTTTAGCTAAACCACTGTTAAACTGATCATCAACTGTCCAGGAATGATACGCATCATTGCAGCTTTCAAGCAGAACAGTTCAATGAGCCGTGCTATTGACGAGAAATAAAACCTTGATTTGACTAAACACCTTTCTGGAATACGGGCCTAAATGTTTTAGGTTTCACGGATATCTCTCTTCATAAAATATTCAGCAGAATCTGACACAAAATGCTACTTTTAAATGTTTTGTGCTTTGCCGTTATCGACTGTTTCCAAGCACAAGGTTTTGCACATATTCAAAGTTCCCGATGCACATGAACAGTGCAACCAACTTATATGTTCTGCGTAAACACACTTCTATGAAAGCTGTACTGTGCATGACCTGCTAATTTGAATATCAATTGTGGTTTCATCACAAATCAACAATGGTACGCTCCTGTATTGGAGATACGGAGAGTTGTTGAATGTCATAATGGGACTCTCCACACGGAAAAATCAATCTGCACTTGGCACATCTAGATGCATGTAGATTAAATTGGACTTCACCAATGATCGTACTGCGCGTGTACATACGCGTAGTTGTGTTATTTCCACGCACACCCCAGCGTGTTAACACACACAACTTGAGTAAAGTCAGATTGACGTGACTGTGTGAACACAATCTGCACTTCAGAAATCTACATTCTTCTAGATCATAGATGCATCTAGATTCTAGATTTGACGTTTCCATGTGGAGAGCCAAATTCATAACTCTGCAAGATACAAATAAGTTGTTTGTGTATTGCATTTGCTACTTTAGAATACACCCATCTATGTATTAAAAGGGTGGGTTTAACTATAAAAGCTCTGGCAGAAACATTTTGTATACATGATTAAAATTAAAATGTGCTGTTTCTAGTCATTGAAATAGAAGTTTTATAAAAAAAATATTGCAATACAGTTCTCAATGTTCACAATTTATTAAAGGTGGGATAATCTATATACAGAAAATAAATTATTTTACCTGCAATAGCTGCCATTTTACATAAATTTGCATTACACACTATAAACTTTAGAGTCCAGTCTTGGGTCATTGGCTCTTGAAATGGTTCAATTTCATCTTTGGATCCATTTTAAGAGCCACTGACATAAGGGAGACAAACTAGACTAAACCACTGTGTATTAATATATTTTGTGCATGAATCTGATTTTGGTATTATCATTTTTGACTAATTTGGTTGCTAATAGTGACCAAACCTGAACACAAGTTTATTTATATATTCAGCAGGATTGGGTACATTGTTATGATTTGAAAAATACCAACCAATTATTCCACCCCACTGACGATCTCGGAAACCGATTGATGAAACATCAATGGTAATATTGATTTATGTGCGTTAACTGGCTAAAAATAAAAGGTAAAGGGGACGGCCTGCATTTTTTTACAGGTCGAAGGGCCTATCTCTCTAATGCTGCTTTCATACTTATTGTCGCTTTGTAGCTTTGCAGCTCTGTCGCTCTGTACGTTTCACACTTTTGTAGCTTTGCAGCTTCTTTTCGCTCTGAAAGTTGAATTCTTTTCAACTCGAGAAATCTTGTCGTGCGACAAAATTTGCCGATATCGATTATCTCAGCGACATGTAGCTTTGCCGCTACGACAACTGGAAGCGGCAAGTTTTTGTAGAAAATATACGTCATGCAGCATGAGTATGAAAGCAGCATTACAAAGCATTTTGGCCAGACTCCACATTTTTTTTTATATTTGCGGTGCGGATTCGCCACACCTCCTGCCCCGCGAGTCTGTTACCTCCCCAGCATTGAAGAAGGCCGGTACCCATTTGACACCTGGGTGAGAGGAGCAAATTAGAGTGAGTGTCTTGCTCAAGGACACTACAAACCGGATTCGAACCCACGATTCTCAATGCCCGGTGATAAACAGTCGAGGACTTATCCGCTAGGCCATGCATGTCCCAATTTGCTGCTTACTGCATACTTCCAAGATTTACATATAGTGTGAAATGTTAATTTATGACAAATGGTAGCTTTTGCCTTAATGACTTTCTTGCACTCACAAAACAATATGAGAACTGCCTCTTCAAAATGAGTGGAAACTTGCAAATGTTAATTTCTGACTTCAGTACATAGTGGAATCCTTCACTTAAATCAAGTGTATGTTTAAAACATTCCTAAAGAGTTAGGCATGATATACTCAGTTCTATCAGAAAGTTGATGAAGAGTTTGGAATTATAGTTCATAAACTAAAGAGTACAAACCATACATTGTTGAAAAATACATGTCCATGCTCAGGCATGAGAATTGGCCTTTCATGAAAAAACTGAAAGTGGTGAGAAAAACTGAAAAAGTGTGTGAAATTAGGCAAAAACGCTCCAAAATAGGCTGAAAATAAATAAAAACACATAAATTTTGGCAACCAAAAAAACTGAATTCCTTTACAAAACTGAAAATTCTCATGTCTGCATGCTGTCAAACCAAACAAATAATGAGACAATAAACAACAACGTTCAATGCGAAACTGAGGCCAGGGTCAGACAAATTACGAGGTCGCATTTACTACAATAATTTCATTGTCATAATTGACATGCGGTCAGACGTACTTTTTGTAATTATTTATTACAATCGTGTCGCATTACACTCCAGCCACTCGAGGACCAAACCAATTATGAGATTGTCATACGAAAGTGTCAATCAAATACTGTATCCACAGAGCTTAAATGAAATAAGGTCACTCGTTATGGTTGACGGAGTTTTCGCATTATTTTTACAACGAGATGTGGTCACACAGTGTTTTTACCGCATTACTTTCAACTTTATTACAAGAAATCTATATCAACGACGGAAATTGTCGTTGAGCATTTTTTTAAATGCGACAAGGACCCGATTGTAATAAATATGGGTCAGACGTATTACGACAGCAAAATTTATTGTAGTAAATGCGACCTCGTCGTTCGTTTGACCCCGGCATGAATTAGGTTCCTCATGTAGTAACTTGGTTTGTACTCATTATTTATGAAGTATAAGGTGCTCTCTTTCCATCAATATTCTTATTCTCTCTAGAAAAAATAAAACGCAGATCAAATATTCACACACATTTCACACACAAACATAAAAGTGTCAGCCTCTTCTCTAAAACAAAATGCATAGTCAACAAAATCTATAAAAAAATAAAACAGGTCCTTTAACCAATACAAGCTGTTTATAAGTATCTTTGCCAAGTGGCCTAAAACATAAACAAATGAGATGGGTTGAAGATATCAAGAGGTGGGTCAAGGGTGGGTAAAATGGCTTTACAGCTTCTTTATATAAATTACTTATATTAAATGTAGATACAATGGGCCGTATTCCCTTACACTTAAGTGCAATTTTTACACTTAAACTTAAGTGTTACACTTACACTTAAATCATGTCATTAACTTTGAAGCTCAATTTCTGCTTTATTGCAGTGTGTCACTTTTGTTCTTTCTTAATGTAATTTTAAGTGAAAAAGTGCTAACTATAATTTGTAAACATTATTTTCAAGTATTAAACCGACTCTCTTAAAGTCACACTCGAATTGTTTTCTTCTATCAAAAGTAAAGAATACCCATGTGACTTCAGGACAACTTTTAAGGGTGTTCCAATGTCCCCTTAAAATTATAACAGTTAAGATATTGTATTTAATATTTATTTATTTAAGTGTAACAGTTTGTCTTAAAATTCATCAGATTTAAGGGAATCCCTTAAAGAAGTTGTACTTTAAGAGTGCTTTATGAATACAGTCCCAGTTACCATAAGAAACTCATTTAAAATTTGCTGCTGCCAATACCCTTAAGTAAAACAAGATTAAGGGGCTGCTTCAAAACTCAACCAGCGGCTGACCATCAGAAACTGGCGGTTCTGGGTGGTTACATTTGTTCAGAACAATAGCAACCAGCCAAAACCAGTTGTTGAGTTTAGAAGTGTTCCCTAAAAATATTTGATTAAAAATCTTGGAAGTAATCAAACTTGTAAGCACCTCATAAAAAACTTAATCATAATTTGTGCATGGATTGATTGAAATTAAACCTTACACCAGCTCTGATGAAATATGTAAGATCACAGATCTTTCTTTTGGTTATCTTTTTTAAAAAGATAAGTGTTCGTTTTGAAACTCATAAATTTCCTACCTATTCCCAGACCGCGACCTGGGTTTTCTGTAAAATCTTTGCATGTTTTTGTAAATAAAGATTTATTGAAAAATATCCCTCAGAAAGGTTTTGCTACCCGTCACATACACCTCTGTTTTTTTAAGCTCTAAAAAAGCCCTCAAAAATATGGTGCACACTTATTTTTGACTTAGTATCGGGTAAAGTCAGATTTCTGCCATTGCCAGCACACACATTTTCCATGCACAGATTAAGACAGCAACATAATAATGGTGTACAGAATACACAACAGAATAAAACATATTTGTCCCACTCTCTTCATAAAATGGCCTTTTCCGTTATCTTATAAAAATGTAACAACATGATGCCATATACCATGTGAGGACAACAGATACAAAACAAATGCCACAAGTGACATATGGCCATATATATCGTAAAATGATTCAATCACGCAGGAGTTTAAATGTTGCAACTTTTTCAAGAGGATCGTTTGTAAAATTAAATCCCTCATGAAATTAGACATGTTGCATTGAATCTCACAGTAAATCTTCAAATTTAAAACCCTACAAAATATAGCCTTTTCTGAATTCACATACAAAAAAACCTGCCAAATTGAATCCTTTTACGGTAACTTATTCCATTTGAGAGCTAACACATACCATATAGTTATGTGGCACATGGCCATATATAACGTATTCCATATTATGAGGGCAGTAGATATAAAAACGCATGCCACATGGACATGTTGTTGTGCCACATTGATATGTGGCATATGGCCACACATACTTAATTTCATAGATTCAAAACACATGCCACATGGGTGAGTGGCACATAGCAATGCCACATTGATATGTGGCACATGTCCATACAATTTATTCCATATGAGGGCACTAGATACAAACACTTGCCACATAGATCTGTGGCATATGGCCATGCCACATTGATATGGCCATATATAATTTATTCCATATAGGGACATCAGATACAAAACCCTTGCCACATGGATCTGTGGCTCATGGCCATGCCACAATTGATATGTGGCATGTGGCCAAATATAATTTATTCCATATGGAGACATTTGATACAAAACATAAGCTACAAGTTCATGACCATATATAACTTAATCCATATGAGGGCACCAATTAAAAAAACACATGCCACATCAATGTGTGGCACATTGCTATTTTTACCTAATCCGTCCATTTGGTTTAATAGGTCCTAATTCTGACTTTGGATCTGGATAATAAGTACTCCATGCCTGCGTTTCACACAACTTAAATCCTGAGCAACCAGTTCTTGTATCAGAAGCCTGATTCGTTGATGTGACACAAAATCCTAAGACAGACCAAAACTGTTCCATCCAATCATCCACCCATGCGTGCAATGCATCTCCTTCCACCCGTGCTTTTTTATTTGCTTCCTCAATAAGTTTTGTGGAATCTCCTAATTGAAATAGTGACTTCATACTAGCAAAATCTTTATTTACATAATTGTTATTTTCAGGACCCGAGTTCAAATCCGCAGATGAACCGGCTTGAATCGGTTTATGATCGTAAAGTGCTTGTGGCACTATTAAAAAGTGAACTTCTGCAACTACCATCCATTGGTAGAGCATTTTGACGGTCCAACGACCGGGACGGAGGGGGTGTACAAAAGGCGGGTTGTGATGAGTCTCTTCACGGTCCTTATCAACGGTGGTATCAAAGGATCCGGCTATGTGATCGACCGGATCAATCCAAGTCAGTGTCACGAAGTACTGCTCTCCTGGCGTCCACTGGATGAAGACACATGGGTTGTCGTAAACACTGATTATACGGGGAAAATCACGGAATACTCGCTCCTTGGGATCAAAGTTGATTCCAACCTGTATAGATGACGAAAGAAAATGAAGTTAAGTACTAATTTGGATACATAGATTAAAATAAAAGCACATACTTTTAAGTTCCGATATAGTACATATTTTCCCATGTTCTTCTATATTAATTGTTTATGAAGTATAAGGTGTACTCTTTCCATCAATATTCTTCTTCTCTCCAAAAAAAAAAATTGTTTGTTTGCCCTCCAGTGGAAAAATTAAAATTTTAGGTCAGTCAGTCATTTGATCTTTTTTTTTAGGGCTTAGGTTGTGAAATCGTGACAATTTTTTTATTGTCCCTGATTATGAAGACATGAGCATACATTTTAACATATTTCTAAGTGAATCATATTTGTTGCAGTTGTGTGAAAGTTAATGTCTAGACATTTATTGATTGATTGATTGATTGATTGTCGGTATACCAATAGCCGGACTAGCAGCACAGGCTGAAGGGCGTCGGGTTTACAAATATAAGAACATATTATATACAACAAGAGCAAAACAATTTTACAAACCATGAAAAAAACAGGAAAGTCAGATATCGTCAGATATCTGGAGAACTGTTGAGTTGGTTAATGATAAATGGGATGGTAGGAAGCAGGTGCCCCCTTTCCAAATTGAGGACCTGCTGCCCAAATTTCAGAAACTAATTCATTCTTGCGATCAGCAAGACTGGGAAGTTTGAGGTCTTGAAGGGCCGACTCATAGTTGGCATATCTGTTACCGAGGATGATTTTAGCAGTGCATTTTTGAATCCTTTCTGATTGGTCTTTAGTTAATGCTGGATGCCATAAAACATGATGTGCACTATACAGGAATTTATTAAATTTATTCAAAAATTTCATATTTTTACCTAAACTTGTGATATTTTGGCACAAATTTTTTAAAAGGTTTGTGAAGAAATGGTCTAATATGCACCATTTGTTAGGAAATTTTTTAAAAGAAAACCAATCAAAATGCCACATTTTTGAAAGAAAAAGGACTGAATGAAATACCAGAGAGCCTAATTTTGCTACCCAAATTTGCGGCACATCCCAATCACCCCTTTTGTACTAAGAAGCTTCCCCGTATCTTTGCCAAGTGGCCCCATTTATTTTTTTTATTACAATATATGATTTTTAAGCAAGAACTACTTTAAAGCTGAATATATGTTCTATTTACAGTACACCTGCTAAGCATAAGTATTGTGCACTTTTTGATAAAAGCATGAAACTTTGCATACAGCTAGTACATACCCCAGAGATCATTTTTAGACCCAGACCCAAAAATAATTTGACCTCTGGTGACCTTTAAAGGTCATTGACCTTTTTAGCTAAAAATACCGTATTTTGGTACTTTTTCAATGCAATTACCTGCATAGAGTTACTTGTAAAACTTTTTTTTTTCAAAGTTGTTAAGTGAAAATGGCATCATGCACAACATGAATTATATTTAACTCAAAATTAATGCATATGCATGTTCCATATTCAAAATGGCCGCCAAAAT
>JXSR01S014984.1:0-10203 GCA_000969725.1 Ophiothrix spiculata | reverse complement strand
TTTATTTACATCATATTTACAAAATTATATTACTTCAATGAACCATGATTGGGAACATTTATACATCTACGTATCATACAAATATATTTTGGTAATGATAAAATAATTTTAAAAAAATGTAAGACATTCACAACATATCATATTTTCGTTTGATCTATAGAATCATGTTACATGGATTCACATATCAATCCTTTTCAAATCCCCTGAACCATAGAAAACTCTTTCATGCGCATTTATACTGTTGCTATCTATTGGTGATAATATACCAATGTTCTTTGCCATACAAGAAATAAGTTGCCACCACAATGATTAGACCCACAAATGACCCACAATAGACCCACAAAATACTTTTCAGATCAACTGCAATGCATGCAGGGATATCATTTATTGCCGAGTGGATCCTTGTCCTTATCTAATCAAAAACATGATCTACCTATGGCAATATGCATGAGGTGCCTTGACTTCAAAAAACTTCTATAATTGATATGCAGCGATGTATAGAATCAGTCAAGGCGCATCACATGATACCATACTTGGCCTCGTTATGAGTGACGATATCCCTCAGCAGTGATTCTTAGTCACTGAGTGCGATTTTACTTCCTAATAAGGAATTTTGGCCATCCATTATGAGACGATTGATCAGCGTGAAACGCAGTGGACACGCGCGTTCAAAATTAAGGCGCGATGCAGGTATACGCACACATCCGGCGCGAACAGCTTTACTGGGTTTGGAATAAGAATGAGAATAAAAGCTGCAGGGGCACCCATTACTCAAAATAATGTAAACCCATCCATTATGAGACGATAGATGACAGGCAAAACAATAAATCGCCATCTTTTATTCTCTAAATATATGCCAATTATAGGAATGCTTTATAGATTTAAAATTAACTGTTCATCTTACTCCCCTCAGTTGGCAGAATATGGCACTAGTGATGCCAAGGTTCTAGGTTCAAGTCCTGAACAGTGTTCGAAATAAGGGGGTTTTACATGCACAAATGCATGTACAATTTGCTCTGTGCATGTGAATTTTTGCTTGTGCATGCAATTTTGTGTGTTCTTCAGCCCATTTTTGATGAATTGTCTCATTTGTGCATGTAAATTGTATTTTCTATTTCGACCACTGGTCCTGAATGATCAGTGATTTTGCTGCTGTCATTTATGTTGTGTGGTGGATTGCTGTCCACTCGTTCAATTCAACTATTGTTTTTCTGTACATATTTTCAATGTACACTTCGTCAGTTCAAATGTTCTGTCCGTGCATAACAATGCATTTTGTAATCCGTAGTAAAATATTTTGTTAACCCATTACTTATTCTATTCACTGGAGTCAATCAGTATAGATAATCCCCACTTGAGAAATTGCAATCCTTGATAGTCCTTTTGTGTTTACACGATAAAAAGCGCAACTAAAAATCTCTAGGCGTTATGCTTTTCGTCGAAGACAATAGCCTCTCCTATACATTGATTGACAGGCCTCTTTTGTGCGGTAAAATTAATTCGATACTTCTATTATCATTTACGATTTATTTAACAAAATCCTTTGTCCTTTAATGAGATAACGGACAGAACATTTGAACTAGCTAACTGGCTTTAGTGTTGATTTACTTCATACCAAAATGGTTAAAATATTTTGATAATGGTATACGATGATTTGTCAAACTTTTGGCTGTTAGGGTATTTTATTAATTTAAACGGTTTGTGAGATGACAAATAGTTGAATTCGACCAGTATAGTGGTAGTCTCACACCCTGGTCACATAACCACCGGTCGCCGACCGGTGTCTGGTAAGCCTAAGGAAGCCGCAAAGCCAGTATGACACCGTTGAATGCTTGCGAGCTCTTGCACTGCCTAGTCGGTTACTGGTCAGTCTCCGGTTGTTATTAGACCATAACTGAAGACATCATATACAAACCGCAAGGTTTTAACTCAGAATTAAATTCTTGCGGACACCAGACGGTGTCTGACCAGTGTCCACTAAATTCTACCCAGTATGATGCTGTTAACACATTGTTACCTCACCGCAAGGTTATGTGACAAGGGTATAAGTCAATTTCACACTAACAAGACTCGCAAGAATAGTAAACTCCACGTCGTAAGTTCCTACCATCGACTTTACATGCTTGCAGATGAATTAAATTAAGGGTTTTTTGATGATTTTGGGCACACCAAACAAGTCTCATGGATGTGAAGTCGGGATGTATCAAATTTGCCAACAAGCAACACCGATTTACAAAGAACAGTTGATTTTAAGAATTTACCTTTAAATTCAATTCTTGTCAATTCCTGAACGAGACACACTGAGGGTACAACCACGTACACCAGAATTCGCTCCACAGCGCGGGCTATTCAATTTCAACGCAACAGCACACGATAGCATTATTGATCCGATGGAAACCGTATAACAGTAACCACTGGCCCTGTACTCATTTGATACTGATGATGGCTCTCTGCGTGTAACTGATCAATTTACAAGAATTGAATTCAGAGGTAATTTTTCATTCAATCATTCCTTGCATTGCAAATTAGCGTCGCTTGATAATAAACTTGATACATTCCGGCTACAAATAATACTACAAATCAACCTGGTTTGTGTACCAGTTAATTAATTTAATTCATCTGCAAGCACGTAGAAATCATAGCCAGGAACTTATGACATGCATTTTATAAAGAAATTTCATACAATAAGGATTTTCTGCTGTAGTACATAGGGGCCCTTAAACGTAAATATCAAAATAACTTCCACTTGATGTCTAGTTAGAGACTAGGAAAGTCAAGTGAACTAGCATAACCCAAATAGCTTGTCGCCTTTGCCTTTGTATAGTATGTGTTGGCGTACACCAAAAGGTACAACATTGCAGCAAATTCAATTTTGACATATGCAGGCCTTCATTTTTAAGGCGAGCTAGAGTATACAAATACAACATGGTTTGAGGGGAAGTATCGCAAAATACTGTCCCCGAGGTGTTGGATGATGGAGACTTCCTCCCGAGGCGGAGCCGAGGGAGGAAGTCTCCATCATCCAACACCGAGGGACAGTATTTTGCAATACTTCTCTGAAATAAACCATGTTGTATTTGTTTTACTACACCTCAAAAAAGTCAAAATATAACTTGAAAATAAATCTCAAAGTCAACAAATTCAGTACTTTACCGTGAGCCATACGGTAGTACCATGCGGAAGTTTTTACTCTTTTCCCCGCGTGTGTGTATTTTACAAAGGTGCATCGCGTAAACGCATACCCGCGCGGCTGTACTTGAGTATTAACGCACACGCGGAAAAGGAGTCAAAAATACTTTTTGCGCGTCTTCCCTATTCAACCAATAAAAATGCTGTATTAACTAATAAATATTCAAGAGGTGTAGTAATGATTGCTCTCCTATGCTCGCCTAAACAGTCTCTTAGGAGAGCAATATTTAGCTCACCTCATATTGCTTTAAAAACCAGCTATATCTAATGATGTGACCTCAAATCACTCTCCTGACAACTCTCCTTGAACCTTCCAGGAGAGTAATTTATAGCTCTTCAGCATTTTTCAAAAATGAAGCCCTGCATATGAGTTGAGAGTAACTGCTAATGTTCTAAAGGTCGATTTTGAGATCTAGTAAAGACACACATCAGAATCAGCGTGCTCACGTGTGGTCAGTACAATGCTGGAATGGACATGAATACCCTATACATCTTGGTATTCAATAAATCCAAATCTCCAAGATCACCTTGCGGTCAGTATGGGGCCTGAATGGACATGAATACCCGATCAATCTTTGGTGGTATCCATAAAGACGTGTCTAAATCTTGCTAGCTCATTAGCAGTCATTCATACACTCCACGTGTGCTCTGCGTGTCACCTAGTGGAACTTCATAATGCACTGCGCTTGTTGCGTTTCGGTTTGCGTGGCAGGCGTTTTGTGCGTTTGAATGTTTCATTGTTTTTGTCGGGTGTTTATTTATTTAGTTTAGAGAAGTTTTTGGATTTTGATGGCCATATTAAAGGCCTTATTTGTTTTCACAAAAGATACGATATTGTTTTTCTGTCGTGTATGAATAAGATTAATAAATTTGCATTCCATAATGCTCGTGAAATGAGACAAAAATAAAGCACTTGCGGTAAATTTTGATTGCTGTCCAATGCACTCGGCCCCTATGGGCCTCGTGAAATGGACGCATCAAAATTGACCCTGCGTGTATTGATTTGTCTCATTTCACTCGCGTATGAAATGCGCATTTATTAACCTATAAGCATGGGCTGAATGGATCCAAATAGCCCAATTTGAGCACACATATGATATACATGTTCTGGGATCTCCTTTAAAAATATATAATTTTCATCTTAAACAAGCGGCATAGGACACAGTTTACTAGATTTAGAGTGAGGGATATTTAAACGCAAATTTAGGGATACATTTAACATGTATCGCAATTGGGTCACAAAAGTTTGAAAATATTACAAAACTTTTATTCATTTTGGATCAAATAAATTACAAAAAGTCACAAAAATGAACATAATTATAATATTCTAAATTCACTCAGGGTTCACTTCTTCTTGTTAAAAACATGTTTTGTGTACAGTAATTCGTATCCTATTACTGATCGAGGCGTTTCCTATAATTTTCTGGTCACGTGTTGTGATTATGACCAAACATTGGAGTTAACAGGTTCATTCTGTGTTCGTTAAATATTCAAAGGGCAAGCTCAGCAAGCTGGTATGTCTCGTCAATATTGGCAGTGGCAATGGCTTGACTGCAATCCTCTGATTTTAAATTAAAATCTGACTTAAAAATACAAATTTTTTCCCTACATTTACAAGACTCACCTCTGTGGCATATAATATTTTGGTAATTTTCTCTGCCATAACACTTGTTGCTTCTTCAGCACATTCTTGGGTGATGACTTCTATATCTCGTAATTTGCCAAAGTAAAAATCTCTCTCTTTTTCAAGGCCATCTACAGCCAGCCTGAGTTGCATGACCTAAACATGAAACAAATTATCCACAAAACAATCAGTTTCAGTGGTATAAGCCTCAAATCCAGGAATTAGTTATCTGTGTACATGAAATCTGTAATCTCATTGGTAAAATACATTGGAAACAAACCCTGTGCTCATAAGTTTTTGGAAATAAAATTCACGAAGCCTTGAATCTTCACTCTGTATTTTGTGACTCATACACAAACACCATGTTGCTTGTTATTTACTGAACTGCTAACATGTGTAACGAGTTGTTCAAAGTGCTTAAAGTAGCTCTAACGGCTACGGTGTCCTGCACAGAATTTTTTCAAAATTTCACAGAATGTGCATAATGATGAAAAAAACTTGTATTCCAAATTTTGATTTTTTTTTCCATTAAAGCGATTTTGAGTTATATGTTATTTTTAATTTTCCAATTTCCCATAGACTTTGTACACGGCAAATTTGGTCACCATGAAAATTTAACAATTTCTGGAAAAAAAAATACTATTTACAATTTTTTTTTCTGTGGCAGTGGTTCACAAATGAAGCTATTATTTTTTCGTTACATTGCAAACTGATCACAGATTGTCATAAATTTTGTTTTGAAGAAATGTCTTTCATCGTTTACGAACGGGAGACTGAATAGCCAGATTTCTTAGAATTTTCATTCATACTTCCCATGCTTCAATTTAAACAAACAAGGTGTCAAAATAAAGCTTATCAAATTTGCAACATTCTCTCGTTGGCTTTTAAAATTACAGTGTTTCTAGAAAATTTTATAGGTGTTTGAAAATATGCCTAAATTTAGGATCTAAAAATTCATTTTTCTTGACAATAAAACACTTTATGGCAAAAAGCCAACAAGAGAATTTAGCTATTATAATTCTACACCAGTCCCTAAAATTTGAATGTCATGCATAGCACATTCCCTCTTGACATGAAAATTCTAAAACTCTGAATTTTTAGGGAATTGTCAAAAAATAAAGAAAAACATAAGAAATTGACAGAATATTATAAAACTTATAAAATGATACCATTGAAGGGTTTTCTTTAAATGGAAAAAGGTTTTGGTTCCCATTCCCAAAAACTATTCATTTATATCTAATTTTCTGACATGTGTAAATAGCCATTCAAGCTACCTCAAACATAATGCAGTGTTCATGCAATAGTCTCAACGCAAACGAAATAAACCAGAACTCAAAGCAAAAACGGGACTTGAAAAGAAACAGGACTCACCTGCAGCCTTAAAGATGGTAATATGCATTCTTTACATTTGCTGAATTCGCATTTAATTTGTCAGTAATTTGTGAACATTCACTTTTAAGATGTGAGCGTACACATGGAGTGTCGCCATCTTGAAACTGTACACTTGGATTGGAAATTAATACTAACAGGCGTTCACAAAATAAATCCACAAACAAAAATTGTTCAAGCAGTAATTTGTGAACAATCACTTTTAAGATGTGAGCGTACACATGGAGTGTCGCCATCTTGAAACTGTATGTACACTTGAATTGGAAATTAATACTAACAGGCGTCCACAAAATAAATCCACAAACAATAATTGTTCAAGCAGTAATTTGGACAAACATTTCAGTGGCAAAACTATTGAGCTCATTTTACCTCTGCATTTAGTGTTTCAATCTCTTCATCTTTGGCTGCATTATTTTGTGTTGTCCTTCCAGTCTTTGCTGACGTCGGAGCTGTCTTTGTGGCTGGGGATCTTGATGCTGGTGAAAAGATTGAATGATCAACAAAAAGTAAGCAATGTTGATTGATCAAGATATCTTTTTATTTTTTATTTCATTCCATATTTTTGATGATACTAGTTAAGGCACCATATCTACCATATGCCCGACTCAGCTAGTTATCTGATGACTAGCAGTTGACTTTTTTTATTCATATTTTAAGATAATAACTAGTATACAAATATTGACTGCTTTGAGGGGCATGGTTTAAATTATTTTCCTGAGCTGATCTCAAAACCATGAATATGCACGAAGCGAAACTGAGGGCATATTCATGGTTTTGAGATCACCGGGGGGAAATAATTTTAACCATACCCCGAACTAAAAGCAGTCAATATTCGTTTTTTAGATTTTTGTCCTCTGGTTGGTTAAAAGAACCATTTTAGCACTCAAAGCGCCAAATGATAATTTACGATATTTGTTTCTCCTTTCAGTGCTGACCGCGTCATATTGTGCACACTAGATAACTAGTTTAAGCATCTCAGAGCGTGTTTGACCATTAATGCTTAAAGTCCTGTGCGTGAAGCTCGAGTTACACAACGCAAAAAACATTGAGCGGGCCTAGTGAAAAATATGCACCGGGCATAGTAAATTTATAGGGCCTAGTTAAATCCAGGCCCTCACTTTTAACCAATCAGAGGACAGGAATCTATATATGAGGCATATAATAAAGACTATAATAGATTCTCATTCAAGACTTGTTCATCACTATGCCTGACTCAGCCAATTATCTAATGACTAGGACTTGACTTTTTGATAAAAAGAAATATTACATTAAGACTTGCAGCACAGTTATCAACAATAACAATTTGGGATGTCATCAGTTTCCAATGATGCATCAGTAAAAGTTGACATTACCCCAAACAACCACTGACATTGTACTCTATTGTTAACATCGATAATTTCATCCTGCTATGCTACAGCCGAACTCTATCACTCTCTACAACAAGAAACTGTACATGCAGAGAAGATATCGTGTGTATCCCATCATGCATTGCATCCTATGGGAAATTTTGTACAGGAAGTCATGCAAGTAGTTAGTGATGTGAAACATGTCCAAAATGCAAGATTACAACAATTAAGTTTGATTTAGGGGCATTTCATGATGATCCCTAACTACTCACATTATTTCCTATACAAACAATCCCATAAGAAGCAATGCATGATGGGATGCACACAATATCTTCTCTTCTGTGCATAGTATCTCAAATCAAACTCCCAAATCCTGTCACACAAAACAGCCACCACAATACCAGATGTTGGCCTCTTATCAAGACTGACCTGCTACTTTGGAGACGGCTGGTTTAGTTCTTGGCGCTACTTTTTTCACTGGTTTTGTTCCTCCTCCACCACCCCCTGTCTTTGCCGCATTTCTGGCTGCTACAGGGTCATATTCTTCACCATGGTAATTCTTATCAAAGAACATCTTAAACCATTGTACAAATTCAAAGTTGTCTTGAAACCTGCCTTTTATTAATTTGTCTATAGGGGTAGGCTGTATAAAAGAAAAAAATGATGAAATAGTGATCATTATTAGCTTTATATCTTTAAAACAAGCTTTGCTTCAGCAGGATTTTTATCAGGATTAGTAGGACTCATCAACACGTGTTGTCAAATTTGTACTTTACACCGTAAGGAACGCATCACATTTCACGTAGCATGATGTGATTGTGTGTTACCAATATCACGAAACTTGTTTCTTCATGAGGGGGAAAATTGACCAGTCATCATGATCGCTATGCAAGAGCCCCTTGTCAGCTGATTTAAATTTTCAATGACATGTACAGGTTTGCAAACCGTTTGTTTTTAATTGTAGACTTAATCTCAATTTGTCAGAAAAAGGCAAACATTTTGAAAATTGGCATATGAGGGGTGGTCTGGCAAAATGAGAGGAAAGTCGCAAATTTCAAAACTGAGTTTGACATATTTTAATTTTCTATAATCTCAGCTTTTGAATGATATATTTTCTTTCTCCATTCTTTATTTAAAGATGGAAATCCAAAGCAGTCCAATAAAAAATAGCTGCAAAACAGTGTATAATAGCAATATGCAATCAATTAACCGTGAATAATTGCACTTCCCAGCAAAGTTGACCTTCAAAACTTTAGGTATAGGTAAACACTTATGCATGAATGCGTTTTATGTCAAAAAACAAAATTTTAATTTTTCACCATTTTTATTTTTATTTTAGAATTTTAAATTGTAGATTCATGACTTTTCTCTCATTTTGCCAGAGCAGCCCACATGTATGTGAAAAGACTCGTCACTTGAGAAATTGATGCCACAGAATAATTTTCAAGGCGAATTTTAGATAAACAAACAAAAAATTAACATGTATTTAGAAAATTTTCTATAATCTCAGCTTTTAAATGATATATTTTCTTTCTCCATTCTTTATTTAAAGATTGAAATCCAAAGCAGTCCAATAAAAATTAGCTGCAAAACAGTGTATAATAGCAATATGCAATAAATTAACGGTGAATAATTGCACTTCCCAGCAAAGTTGACCTTCAAAACTTTAGGTATAGGTAAACACTTATGCATGAATGCGTTTTATGTCAAAAAACAAAATTTTAATTTTTCACCATTTTTATTTTTATTTTAGAATTTTAAATTGTAGATTCATGACTTTTCTCTCATTTTGCCAGAGCAGCCCACATGTATGTGGTCAGTAGTGGAAAATGACTCGTCACTTGAGAAATTGATGCCACAGAATAATTTTCAAGGCGAATTTTAGATAAACAAACAAAAAATTAACATGTATTTAGAAAATTAAAATTAAATTTTTTGTTGGTGATATTTTTGCGCCTGAATTTTCCAAATTTTCAAGTGTATAAATGGTAAGATATCCACCATTCTTTAACGTGCAACCTATTCATGTATTCAACTCATGGTCATAAAATTTAATCTTAGTCAAAAAACCCTCAACACTGTACTACACTAAATATGCATAGCTAGAAAAACCAAGGAAACAGGAAATACTTCTTCAATAACATGCATTTTGGCTCTGATAAAGTGGTTTCCTTTCATACAAATAGTACCCACTCCCTGATAAAACCTTGGCAATGTGTTTAATGCTTCCTTGTTCAAATAGTCTTTGTCATTATAATAGAACACTGAAATCAATAATACATGGAGTGCAATGCATTGTGCATGGTCATGGATGTCATTTTGAATTCAAATTTTGATGATTTTTACCACATAAATCAATCAATTATCAAATAACAAAATCATTATCCCAGTTTTCTTTGTAATAAAATATTGATTCAACAATAATAAGGATTGATCCGAGGCTCAAAAATTTAATCAATTGGTTGACATAAATCCTTGAATCCCATTGGCCAATGCCCAAGTAATATATAACTGCATTGCGTGTTTTAAATCTAAAAATAATGTCCAGAGACTTATCGTGCAATGATGACTTCGCGTGGTCTGTTTTGAAGCAAGCATGCCAAAGTCTTCCATGCAAACTTGTCCTAAAACCATGCAATACGGTTTATATTATCA